>JAVVLW010001223.1:0-172000 GCA_034401795.1 Chaetoderma sp. LZ-2023a
CCAAAGGGAAGAAAGTTGATGAATTATAATGGGATTAACCAAGAAAATGGCTGACTGAGTTTGACAGAAATTTTGCCCTGGGATAAAGAATAATGCTAATACCTGTAATTTGAAAACTAGCCAATTCAGCAGAAAGGCATGAATATCAGAGTGACGGTTAGCTAATGCTACTGCTAATAAAAATACTGCTTTGATGGTAAGCTGTTTTAAACAAGCAGAACCTAAGTGTTCGAAATGTCTCCCATCAAGAACCTGTGATACAAGTGAAAGGTTCCAGGAAGGAAGGGGTTTCTTAAAAGGACGTGAATTACCAATACCTTTAATGCGGTCGTGAAATGAATTTTGAACTTGGACCGAAAGGTCAAGAACACATCTGATAAGGAGTTCAGACCAAATCGATAGGAACTGAAAGTGATAACTGAGTTTTTTATGATAAGGGAAACCTAGGAATCTGTGACAAGAATCACATAGTGCTCAGAGGAAAGGATAGAATGGACTGAACACCATTTGCTGAATGACTAAAATCGAGCCTAATAAATGTTGCGAGTGGAAGTTCTGAGTGATATCTCCAAAAGTCCCTGAAACTGACTGAAACGATTGACAAAGTAAGGGCAACTCGACAACTTCGACTGAAAGAGAAAGATTTCTGGATTCTGATGGAGAATCCAACCCCTGATCTGGAACAATAGATTGTGGGAGACAGGAAGTAATAGGGAGATCTACAAGAAGGACCAGGAGACCAGGAAACCAGGATTATGTCGGCCAAAACTGAGCTATTATCAGGACCACACAATGAAGTTGCCTGAACTTTCAAAGTACCGGAGGAATAAGAATCGAAGGGGAAAAAACATAAGCGAACATGCTGTACCAAGACTGAGCTAGAGTGTCTACTGAAAGAGCCATGACTTCTGGAAAGGGAGATATGAAAGTGGATATCTTTCTGTTCTTGCCAGAAACAAACATGTCTATGAGGAGATCTAACTTGAGAAAAATTGACTGGGCTACAGACTCTATCAACTCCCCTTCCGATTCTGGTATCCTGGAAGGCCGAGATAACTAATCTGCCAGAAAAATCAAATTGCCTGGGACGTGGGACGTTTGAAGAAAAAGCTGCGGGGACCTGAACCAGTGAAGAACGATCAGTGACTCTCGATATATATAGACCAACCTGGAAACACAACACCCCCCACCCCCCACCCGATGACAGAAGAATGAGACTACTGTGAAATGACTGATCGGATAAAGATTGAAAGACAGAATCAGGGGTTCCCAATGAACTAAGGCATTGAAAAACCAACACAGTTCTAAAAGGTTGACATGAAAGGAAGATTCTGTGAGGGACCAAGATCCTGAAATCTTCTTGGAGTCCCAGAAGGAGCCCCATCCTTGCAGGGATGTATCCGTGAAAAAGATGGCCTGAGAAGATGGTGGATGAAAAGGGACCCCAAAGAACAGAGATAAACTGACTTTCCAAAACCGGCAATGGTTCCTGAGTTGAAATTGATGAAAATCCAATGATTCAGAAATCTAGACTTATTCCAGTGGGTCATAAGATAGAACTGGAAGGGTCTTTTCATCAGAGGAGCCCAAGGAATTACTTTCTATAACTAAACACTATGAATCTGAGGAAAGATCTGGCCGAAACTAACTGGCCTACCTCAAGAGGTTGAATTGTGGATACCATTATCTGCACATTGGGAGGAGGGAAATAACTTCCACTGAGAGAGGTCGAAAGAGACATCCAGGTGGATAAAAACACAGACCAGAGGAACCTTTCCATAAAAAGATATTAAGTATAAAAAAGCAAACTTTGCAACCAGAAAGACAAATAAGGAAAGACCCCCCCCCCCCCCCCATTAAGGATGATTATAAATCGATCCTGATAACAAAATGAAGTGTGTGCATCAGCTATACACATAATACAATAAAATAAATTAAGAAGACCTAATAACGAGAGGAGATAAGAAGCCTACCAACGGAAGATATACTAGTATGGTACCCAATATCTGAATAAAGAAAGCTATAAATGAAGAATAAAGGCTAAAAAGTCTCAATAATTCAATTAGGACTAGGCTGATAATAGTTTGGATGTTAATAGTTAAGATGTTTCTTAGTTATCTCAGTAAAAGTCCAAAGTGTTCAAGAGTTTATTTAAATAATATAGGACGTTACAATGAGATCAGGTAAAGACTTCCAACCATCGATTTATACAATTAGAAAGTAATGTTTCTTGAATCGAGTGAAAGGCAATGTATCTTAGTTATAAGAGCTATATCCTTATTCTAACCCCGTCCTGAGAGGTAACTGGCGATGATTTCTACTATTCAATCTCTACCACTAACTTCATATGGAGAAAAAAGCATCATAGAAGTATGGCCGTTGATTTCTACTATTCAATCTCTGCCACTATCTTCGTATGGAGAAAAAAGCATCATAGAAGAATGGCTGCACTTATTAAAATTTTTAGACATTGAAACATTACAGATAAATTTATTTAAAGTTTTTTAACTAGATTTAGTGACAAATAGAAATCCCATAGAAAACCTATGGGAGGGGTGAGAGTCCAGCTATAGACAGATAGAATTAGCTAAAATAAACTAATCTATGTATAGGATCTGTATAACAACCAAAAGAAAAACTCCATGTAAACCAAAAGGGAATGAAATATATATACGGGCGAATTGTCAATGACCTATCTAAAGAGTGACAGGAACGATGATAACAATCTGACAGCTACTGGAAGTAGATAAGAAGGGAATAAAGAGGATAAATTTTGAGCCCAAAATCACCAATCACGAACTGGTGGGAAAGAACATGACTTTAAAGATGTTGTGAGGACTAGATACCCGATCGCTCTGATTAACTTGACAATCATAATACAGATTCTCCTTTACTAGAAGAACATAATGCTTTTTAAATTTTTGTAATAGGCCCAGCCAAAGCTGAGAAAAGCATATAGCAACCACCTTGACAACCAAATGGTTGTAGCTATCGCGCTAGAGTTGTGCCATCACACCGGGATGACACCAATTCCTATTAGTCTAGATTATTATCTCGGGGAGCACAGCTAGACTCTCTACTGCTGCGCATATTAGGCACCTATTCTTTGACAATTCATTGTTCACACAGGGACATTACATTGTTCGAGATGCACAAAGGTTCAATAATATCGAAGTTGATGATATTTTTGTTGATTAAACTTAAAGGACAGATGCCTGACATCACAATTCTAACGTATAGGCCTGTTAAAGGTGACAGTAACATCGGATTTCGTGTACGTGAATTAGGCTATATTTAATCAAACCCAGCCACACACTTCTTGGAATACAATTCTACAAATGCATATATATCTTATCTTTCTGGCTTGACTGCAGAGATTTTGCATAGATGATAGGCATGCATGTACACAACTTTTTAAATGATAGTTAAGTAGGTCTACACCGCTCAGTGCACGTACGATCGCAATTTACCATTGTGTAGGCTTATGAATAAATTTATGATTGCAATATAGCAGTTACTCCAGTTATGTGTTTAAAATTAACTAAAATGTCGGGTAAATACAAATCTAATCTAAACTAATCTATTTGCGTATAGTCTACATTGACATATTATTGACAGTACACGGTTTGTTTACAATTTAGGCAGAGGTCGAGGTGCGTAGCGAGGCTTTCACTGCCGTCTGCATGCTTATAGTACAACTTAAATAACATATACTGTTGATTATTTTGAACATAATTGGGTTGGATTTCAACCCAAATTGTGTTCAAAATATTCAACATAACGTTTCTTGTATCATATTCATATGGTTCTAACTAACATATTTGTGTTTTTGCTTTGGAAGAATTAAATTTATTTATGAGCTGCACTGTAAGAAAAGATGATACGCTAGCGACCTCTGAACATCTGTCATTTCACCTATCTATTTAAAATTTGTTCATCCGCTACAGTTTTGCTTTTTCATAACATTGAAATATGAGTGTATGCTACTTTCATACATGGAAGAAGTTGGTTTGAAAATGATATAGTTCATATGGTTGTCACAGGCATGAAGCCCCCCCCCCCCCCCCCCCACACACACACACACACACACACACACACACACACCAACATACGTGTTGACCCATGTATGATACTTGAATTATTGTGCTGAAAGTTATAAAAATTAGTTTCATAAATTTCTACATTCAATCAAGCAAATAAAATTATTATGTATTGCCTTCTAATACTTCTGCTGTCAATTTTAGAGGCGTTGCTAAAAGAGTTGCATACCAGCAACAGCTGAGTGCAACACAGTTTAAAATTGATACCAGCTAGTTGACAAACAAGACATTGAATATTGTAGACTGACCATTCAGCATTAAAAGGTATACAGCCTACTTATTGTCCATTAAAGGCCAGACTTGTGCCATAATTATGCCCATTGTCCAGTAATCTGCCCAATCAACAAGAATAGACTACAAATGGTGAGGCAGGTGTGCAATTAGCAGGGCATAAGTTAGGTTTTACAAGTTTATACCTTGATTAAAGAATACTTACAGAATTAGATGTAAACATGTCACAGGTGGAATTTTCCTGTATGCCTTATATTATAATTTATGTAATGTTTGACCAACTGCTTTTAACCCTTTCATTCTCTAAGTAACGCAAACAATATATACTGACCATATTGGTATCCATGTAGACTCTGATGATTAATTGCTAAAGTAATTTGACTCAGGGTTGTTGCTGTCTAAACAGCAACCACTTTTGATTAAATTATTCTCAAAATAATCATCCAAATTTACAGGGAATTACTTGCGTAATAATCAGATTCTGGAACTTGGAAATGAAAGGGATAATTAATTATTTCTATTATGGCTCTCCACCTGCTGTTATGTAAAAGCTATTTCTGTTTATTGACATGGTGATCAATGGGTAAATTTCTGTATAAATGTGAGCTGAAAGTTGTGTGCAGTGAGAGCGAATGACAGAAGAGTGTGTTGGTTCTAACTTGACCACACTAGTAAGACCGGAATAAAACTGTAACTGCTGAATGTATAAGTACAACTGATGATTATTGAACGATGAAATTTTACTGAAAAACAAGTTATTTAACATTTAGTCTGAGTTGTTGTTCATATTTAAGAAGTAATCAACCAGCTGTTGGGCTGTCAGTCAATCAGCCAACAAGTAGTAATCAGCCAGTCCATCAATCAGTCCATCAGAGTCATACTAAGATGGACATTTATATCAGTCCATTGGGCAGTCCTTCCATCTGCTGACCCACGGTTAGAGCTAAGTTCCCCCCTGGACAGAAAGCGTGTTACGATACATGCATGCCTCTACATTATTATTATACAAACATATTGCCAAAAGCTTATAGGTAAACAATTACATTCTACTCAGTAATCATGGGAAATTTCACATAGGACACACTGACACACTTATTGTACATTCGTAATCTTCAGAAAAAGTTGTAACTGCACTCTGTAGCCTATACATTTAGATATGAATAATAGTACAATTATAGCCATCGTCAACCTCTCCCACGCACCTCGATCATCACACTCACATCCATCTATCCCAGATATTACATAGTACACCCAGTCCTTTCAAGAATGGTAATGGATCCACAATTAGGCCTACTAGACTACAGAGTATTTGTCACATGCATTGAAATATTGCCGATTTTCAGCATTGTCCATGGTTTACTGTAGTTATAGGCCTATTATTATGCGAATATAGCTATCCATGAAACCATTAAAAATGAGTAAATATCATAATAGATTTTTTTTAAATCATTATTTTTTATTTCTTGAAGATTTAGCTTCAACCTGACATAATTTATGTTAATAATAATAATAATAATAATAATAATAATAATAATAATAATCTTTATTTATCAAGGGTATATCATCAGTAAACTGATCTTCCTGAGGCCCTCCCAAACACAATAAACTATATACAGTTAAATAAGCAGCAAACACATACATACAAACACACTCATAAATGCACTTATACACATACGCACACACTGACTCAGTCAGTCGCTCACTCATGACTCACTCACTCACTCACACATTTTTATATTACATATATACATTAATATGAACAAGTTTCCATAAACTCACTGGATATGTCCAGGGAAGAAATGACTCAAAATATAATTTTCAACAGTTATCTCCCTTGAATCCATAATACTGAGTATTCAGTTATTTAGTATATTAACCATTTTATGACGAAGCCGACCCAAACCGATCCCTGCAGTGGTCTTGAGAAATGTGCAGACTATTTCCGAAAATTTACCACTGGAATGACTGACTCGGTAACCGAACCAGCCATTCCAGGAGTCAATTTTCAGAAACAGTCTTCACCCGACCTGCAAATAGAGTCACAATTTATTTTGACCAAATTTTTCATTAAAGGGTTAATGTGAATTCATATACTTCTGCATATTATGATAGAATGATGATAGAGTTGGAGATTGTGTAATGCTTTGAGGTAATGCGTTCCAGAGTTGAACTGCTTTATATGTGTAACTCTTTTTTCCATAGCAAGATTTAAATTTTGGAAGATGTAGATGACCAAAGGTTTTTGAACGTAAATTAAGGGAATGTGTATCTTCTACATATTTGAACAAGTTCTTAATATAACTTGGAGTAAGGTCATTTAAGGCTTTATAAGTCATGCTATTTGTTTTGAGGTTTATTCTCTTAGCCAATGTAGTCCAATTCAATTGTTTATACAGTTGTTCAGTTGGTTCTCTAAAAGGGGCATCTAGTATTATACGAGCTGCTCTCTTTTGTAGTTTTTCCAGCTTCTATACTAATGTATCAGTTGAATGATAGTAGATGAGAGAGCAGTAATCTATATGTGAAAGGATGTAAGCTTTATAGAATAAATTCCTTTGTTCAACATTCATATAATTCTTGTTCTTTTTCAACATGTATATTAAGGAAGAGACTTTTTTTACAGATTTTACTTATGTGTTCTTGCCATGAGAGTGTACTATCAATGTGAAGGCCAAGGAGTTTATCCGATTTTACAGTATTTAAGTTTCCATTTTCAGTAGGTATTACAATATCTGTTGTTATGCTCTTCAATTTGTGATTAGTGCCAAGCATCATCAGTTTAGTTTTATCCTCATTAAGCAACATTTTGTTATTTAAACACCATTTCTGTACAGATTTCATATCTTTTGTTAACTGTTCTTGTATTTCAGAGGTGCTTCGGCTGTTAACATGCAAAGTAGTATCATCAGCATACATATATTAAATTACTAGAGGTACAGAGTGGAAGGTCGTTAATATATAAGATAAATAAGAGTGGACCTAATACAGATCCTTGCGGGACTCCGATGTGGGTTGATACATGTTTAGAGATCTTTCCAGCAATTGAGACATATTGCTGCCTATCGGTTAAATATGACGAAAACCATTTTAGTGATCCTGCTTCAAATTTATATATGGCAAGCTTTTGCAAGAGATTATTATGATTTAAAAGATCAAAGGCCTTTCTTAAATCTATCATGATAGCTCCTATGAGATCACCATTGTCTATTGAAAATCGCCACTTTTCAACAAGTTTTAATAAAGCGGTTTCGCATGAGTGTTTTTGTCTAAAGCCTGACTGTGACTCATTCAGTAACCCATATTGACAGAGAAATTTATAAACATGATCATGTACATGGCGTTCAATAATTTTAGATATAGCTGGTAGGATTGATATTGGCATATAATTGCATACATTGTCTTTGGAGTCGGATTTGTGTAGGGGTATAACTTTAGCATGTTTCCACACTGCTGGAAAGACTCCAGAATCTATACTCTTGTTAATGATGCTTGTGATAGGTGGGGCTATGACATTTGCTGCGATTTTAAGAAAATAAGCATTAAGATCATCATATCCAGCTGATTTATTTGTCTTTAGATTTTTTAGTTCATTATGTACGTAATCTACTGAAATACATGGTATTTGAAATTTGATGCATTCTGGCACTAACCGCTAAAGGTTTAATTAATGGTCAAGCAGGCTAAAACCGGAGTACAGTGGTCTTACACGGTCACTCGTGCATGTGCAATGACAGAGATGACACTGAATAATTAATACAGACTGACCACTCAGTTGAGTGGTACAATGGCAAGAGGGCTGCTGTTAGTTGCTGCTTTTGTATCCCTCTTTTGACTGCTCCCCGTTATTTTTCGTTCGAGAAGGCATCTACCATTGAATCTCCTAGGTTTGGGACTGGGGAAAATGAATCAACAACACAACATACCACAGCCGAAACAACAACCATGGTATACCATGGTAGCCTGGTATTTGATGGAAAACCATGAAATAACATGGTCGACTCTCAAATACCATGACGTACCATGGTGTATCACCATGGTATCTCAGTGGTGACCGTGATAACCATGAATTACCATGATATTGACCACGGTAGTTCATGGTAGCTAAGGCCTACCATAGTCATAGCAATGGTAGACCATGGTTACCATGGAGTACCATGGTCTTAGCCAAGATAGACCATGCACTACCATGGTCTTAGCCAAGGTAGACCCTGGATACTATCACCTACTATGGCAGACCATGTTAAGATGTAACAAATACCCCGGTAGTACAATGGTAATGCTATGGTTCCAACCGACCGGCTGCAAAAAGTTGAACATGGCTTCATATTCAAACATGGATGGCCATGGTCAACCTTGAAATATGCCGTGTGTGTATGATTATGGTAAATATTAACTATTGTCAAATCTTCTGTTTTGACCATGGAAAAAATTATTTGGCCATGGTCAACCATGTTCTACCATGGTTAACATAATATAATACGGGAGGTAACTCTTTGATTGTAAATTTGTGTCTTTTTGTAATTAAAGATAGTTTTCATTATACTATTACACTTAAATTATGTAATCATCATTAAATGACATTTGAACAGTAAATGCCTTTCCACATAAGAATAAACACTGAATTTTATATAAATTTTATCTCTGTTCAAGAAATTCCAGTGTAAGCCAACCATGCCAATATTTTCAGTCTTTTATTAGTCCAGTCAATCTAAGAACATTTTTAGGTGCACCCGGGCAAAATTGCAACAGAATTTCTGTCATTAGATTTATGGGGAAAAAAATCTACCCAATTCAAACGGTGGGAAATATATAATTTAATTTGTTATAACCTGCACTTTTTCGCGCCACACTTATTACTGATGAGAGCGTACATTTCCCTTATGGTAGTCACTTGAGAATTTAAATTGCTTATTTTCCCTTTATTCACCCCTATATCATATTTTAAAACTGGCACGGTTATTTAGTGTTATGTTAGGTGTAAATCTATGCTTTATGAACGTTCATTTGTACAGCAGTTACTAAAATATCTGCCGTGCAATTGGATTTCAAATTTTCTTCTTACGTGTTATTCGTAGTGTAGACCCCATCTATCTGCTCTAGGAGAATCACATGTGGATACTTTAAAATAATATACTGAGCCAAGATTTCTGTCATTTCCTTGTGTCATTTTCCTCTTCTGACATTCCACCATTAGTATGAGTATTGTGATTATTTTATAATATATCAATCTAAGATGGCGTAAACTTAGCTTGGTGTGGTAGGTGATAATCTACACACATTTGGTATATTATTGATAAATAGATACAACCCTTGTTTTTTGCCTAAATGCAATGTATTTACATATACCAAGACACATTTTTTCAAATAAATGTAGGCAACTTGGAGTGTACATGTGTGTGCCTGCATTAGATCTATTTTTCAATGACATCTTAAGCAATACATTTTATATCTAACTTACCCGGTCTTTAGCTGGTGTGAAAGCTACAAAAACAAACACCATCACTGACCACCACTGTCTCAGTGCTGCACTCTACATATTATGTTAATGGGTTTTAACTGATTAAGCGGCGATGGTCCCCTTTCTCATGAACTAGTGCAAGACATCTACGACCACGTAGAATAACATAAACAAACGTTAGATGGCATAACAATCAAATCAAATTTCAGTATTTAATGTGCATTTACATACCCTGATACACTTTCACTTAAATGTAATGTACCTGGAGTGGTATCTGTTGTCAATCCTAAGCACTGAAAGGCAACAATTTAGCAATTCTTAGTGCTGATAAATGATATTTCTACACTGAAACATGATTTGTTACCACTTCTGAACAGTGAAGGATGATATGTTGCCAATCCTGAGCATTGCAACATGGCATTTAACAAATTTCATGCCATGAGGGATGACCTTTTGTCAAACCTAACCCCTGAAAGATGACATTTACCAATTGTGAGTGAGGAAAGCTGATCTACAAAATTTAAATTCTAAGCACTGAGACAATTATTTACCAATTCTTAATGTTGAAAAATTATATTTCTACCCTGAAACATGAATTCTTACCACTTCTGAACATTGAAGGATGATATGTTGCCAATCCTGATCATTGCAACATGGCATTTTACAAATTTCAAACAATGCAAAAACAACATTAAAAGACAACCAAGTTTTGTAGAGGTCACAATGACCACAATGTCAGCATGCTGCTTCAGTAGTTATAAACAAGGGGCGTCAGAACAGCACAATCCGCGGCTACAGGAGGGAGGTGGGCTGTCAGAACAGAGGCAGCTACAGGAGGCCGACTGTTGTAGACTGTTTTAATCAGTGGTAGCAACGGATCGCCGATCGGTGGCTACAGGAGGGAGGTGGGCTATCAGAACAGAGGCGACGGCTTGCTGCGATGTGCTTTACAATGTAGGGCCCACCGCAACACCCCTGGTGGGCCCCCATCCATTGTTCAGACCATGCCAAGCAAGTACAAAACTTCCATTTGTCTACAACATCATAAGTTTATTCACGCCAGGAAAGTACAAAACTTCCACTACAAATCCACTATTAGCAAAGGTTTACTCATAAGATTCTGAACCATGGATACATATAATCACAATAAGTTCACAGATGAGATGTATTACAACGTAGGGCCCACCACGACCCCTCACAGTGAGCCACCCGTTCCAGCACCATACAGGAAGCCCAAAGCAGACACGCCTGCACCCATACAGTAAGTCCAAAGCAGAGACACCTGCACAAGAAACTCACAGATGAGGTGTATTACAATGTAGAGACACAACTGTGCAAGATGCGCTTCGACTGCCTCATTGATGAAATTACCCTAAAATAAAAAAACCTAGCAACACATTTATTCGATATCATCGTTCGATAGCATCATCCATATTGATACTGTGGATCGTTAACAGATGATCTAAATACTGTCTTAGTTCTGTCATTGCCACTGCTGTCAGTGGATAGCGCCTAACCCCTAACTCGGTGCCTGGTGGGGTTTTTCGGGCGAGTAACTCGTCTACTACTATTGCGAATGATAGGTCAGGAGAAGCTCTCCAGAACTCAAGCAATTTATTTGCATAGTCGCCCAAGTCATGTAATGATTTTGCCATTTTTTCCCCACCGTGCTACACAGCCTACACCATGCATGTAACTCCATAGCTCTTTGGGGTACTCCATGATTGAGTTTCAGATTCAGTTAGCTTGATTACCTATACAGTTCATTTCTCTAATTGGGCATACCTGGTGGTAGGGCACATGAACATCTATAATTCTGTATTAGAGAAATGACTTCCTAAGTATATCTTGCAATATATTTTATGAGCTATTTTATGAGACATCTTATGAAACAATTTATGAAACAACATAGCCACAATATGTCTATCGTCTGGGTTGAAGATATTATTTCTGCTTTTCAAAAAGCTGAACAATCAGCTCTTCATGTTATACAAATCGATTGGGCTCATATTCGAGCCGGGAAACATAACGTTAAGTATGCGAGTGTCTTTATCGTGATAGATGGACATCGTTATCCATTATATTACCGTTTTGAGGGAGAGAAGCATGTAGGCCACTTAACGCCATTCCATGGTCGGAATTCCTCTCCTCAACTTCAAGTTCAGAAATAGCCAACCTTCGAGTATGAAGGGGTTGCTAAGCCTGATGAGAAAACCAGTAATCTATACACATTGTTTAACTATACAAACAAAACTTTCTCCGATGCGGTTCATCGGATGATCCATGAAAAACATATTGGAATCATCAACACATCAATTACAATGCCTAACTTGAGAGTAGTCAACATGACTCAGGATCAAATCTCATATAAAGCATTCGTGAATGGCGGGGCATTGCTAGGTAACCCTATGGTCTGTGTACATGATAAATCCAACAATAACGAGGAGATATCTGTGACTGATGAGAATATACATCTAGTCTGCCCATCTCGATTCATACACGAAGGGGTTATTGAAGGTTCCACAGTTGTACTTTCAAGTCTGGGAATCAGTTTACCAATGAAAATTCTGGTAGACATCATTGAATATCCTCCTAAAAGAAAAGCATACGACATAGCTGACTTTATTAACTCCTCGTCACGGAGGTAAATTTGTTCAGCCCATCCCGGGGAAGATTGTGAGAGCGCGCGTGACCTCCTCTTCACACTTAAATTTATTCAAAAAATTATTGATTCCAAATGTCCATTTACAGAACAAGAAGACTATTTTTGAAAATTTACCAATGGAATGACTGGCACGGTTATCACCTGGTAGTGGCTCCCACCGCGTTCTGTTTTGAAACCCTTATTTTATAACTACTTAATTTTTTATATGATCTATTATTTTATAAGCCAAGAGCTTACTGTCAGCTATCTAATTTGTTTGTCAAAATATATCGTATTTCGCTTAATAGTAACCTAGTCTTCTATTAGGACAAGAGGTGTTCAATTTCCAACCAAACATCTCTGAGAAAGGGGGTGGGCTTATATTACAGTTTTAAAAAAAAAGCTTTCTAAAATTGACACCACGGAAATTCAACGTATTTCCTCCCATAAAAATTCCCACCGCCTACGCCTATGTTTAATGTATACCTCAAAACATCACCAGGGAAGTGAAATTATTTGATTTGAGCGCCTAAATATTGCGTATCCTTTAATAAAGCTCGTTTATTACATCAAAATTAATCCACAATTTGATATAAAATGGCGTCGCGAAAAAATACAAATCACGTGATTCGCCTCCAATTGAAGAGTTTATTTTAGAGCGAGTACTCGGATATAAATATTCTGGAATCGGGGACTTGGAACTCGTGAATATCTATATATTATCATTGCACGAAAGGAACTGAGTATTATACTGATATTAAAAAATGGGTACCCGTTTGATAAACTCCTGTTAGCGTATAATATCTTGCGAGAACACGATGCCCCCCATCTCAGGAACCGCTGGCTCGCCAACTTAAGAAGCCGGCTATATTGTCATTCGTAATAATTCAATTTGGATCATTTACTGTTGATCGGCGTTACAAAATTGATGCACATTTTCTCCCGTTCTTGTTGTTTGGTACATAAATTTGGTCTTCAAATATATTTATAAGGAAGGTATTTAATCACGCCAAGACTGTTTTACGCGCATTTTGACTACAAAAGTGTGGAATAAACTTTATTATATCTTGAACATACGTGGCCTACTATTAGTATTAACCTAATAGGCGGTCGAGATTTACAAATCCGAGGCCTGTATTGACTTCTAGAGGGGCCGGGAATGTATCAGGGCAGAGATTGGTCTGAAGTAGACACACGATGTGACACGATTGTTATTATTATACACGCTATTCTTACAAATTTGCTCTTAAGAAAAATTTTCCTATACAGTCTGCTGAGTTAGGAGGTGGGCTTCTAATACAGAGTTTTGCTGTTTTGAAACTGCTAAGAAATCATTGGAGCTCGTATGTCAAAGTTAGGGGGTGGGCTTCTATTAGATCATATGCTACTATTAAGTGAAATACGGTAGGTAGCAAACAAAAAAAAATATAAAACTTCGGGAGAACCCCCGCATTATCGCCAGCTGGCTGGCCTCTCTCTCCTCTCTTTTCTGTGGGTTTTTTATGTGGTTCCCATTTCTGCTACCTATTTTTTTCTGTCATTTTTTTCGAACGAATTGAGTACCATCTAGCTGTTTTTTTGAGAGATTTGAACCATGTTTTTAAAAATATAATTCAGCGCTGTTATGAATTGAGTCAACGGGGAACCAATAACTAGCCTACAAATAATGACATTTATCTTTTATGAATTGTTGTGCATTAATAGCAAACAGATCAATCGGACTGATAACGCACTGATGACTACATTTTGAAATTATTGATAATAGTCTACAGCAACACACTGATAACTAAATTTTAAATTATTGACAACAGTCTATAATATGTATATATGTATGCTGGCGTTAATGATGGCAATCTGTAGGCATATATTCCCTCTGCTCTGTGAAACCGGTGCGAATTTGTGAATAATGTATGAATAGCCTAGATAGCTAATGCGTTGTTTTGTTTATATGTCGAATTACACTTAAAAATCGCCGGTTCAAATATCGCTATGTATTATTAGTGAAATATTACACCCAATCACATAAAAATTACACACACTACAGTTCTTACTGAATTAATACTATCGTCATAAAACACCTACAAAGGACAATACTGTTACAAAGATATAGACCTAGCCGATATGTGTACAGATTTTCTCCTTGGGATATTCATATCATAGACAACGCATAACAGGTTATCAGCTAAAGCTATGTAATTTTTTTATTAATGTGTGCATAGCCTAGATAGCTAATGCATTGTATTATATGTCGAATTACACTTGAAATCGCCGGTTCAAATCTCGCTATGTATTATTAGTAAATGTTATTGAGAGTAAGAGTATTGCCAGATAGTAGAGCACGCTGGACAACTTGATGATTGATGATAATGATGATGATGATTGATGGTATGATGATGATGGTGATGATGATTGATGATATGATGATTGACGATGATGATTGATATGATGATGATTGATGATACGATGATAATGAATGATGATTGATGATGATGATAATTATTGATGATGATTGATGATGCTGATGATGATGATGATTAATAATGATGATGATGATGATTGATGAAAGACATAAGGTTGGATCACAAATACATGCCACGCCTCATGTCTCCATATAAACAAACTAATCAAACAAACACGTAGTCACGACCAGTGTCACATCGGCCCTTCCCACAGGCCCTTCCAGCTGCATTGGCAGCGTTCACTTGGCAGAATGCTGAAGTTCCTACCATCCGCACCATGGCAGACTCCAGCATTCTCACATGTGACACAGAGAATCTGGTGTTGTAACGTGTGTAGACAACCCCACCCTAGCCTTTCTACACCATAGAAGTGGCAGATAGACTCAATTTCCTCATGTGGGTGAAATCAATTGTAGATATTTTTCCGCAGATGGTCGTGGAAGGGATTGTACTTGGGCTCATCCCGGAAGTGGGCCCACTTGGCATCTAATATCATGGCTGTCTGTGAGGCAGCCACCACAGGTATGAGCAGTAGTATAACCAGCATTCTATACATAGAGGGTTAAACTGAACACGGTGAACCCCTCGAGAAATAGCTATGTTATATTGAGTCCTGTGCCATCCTCGATGCTGTTCTTCATCCCATCTGGGGCAGCTCTTAGCTGCTTCACTTTAGCACCAGCTAGAAGCTGCAACTCTAGCACAATGGGTGTTGTTTGCGGACTTGTGAGCCCGACACGGTCGAACAGCTTCACTGAGCCCCTCACCTTCGAGGAGTGTGACACACTCTCAACCCGTAAGACACCCTCCTGAATATTGATATCTTCCTCTGATCCATCAAAGGGGCGACGCAGCAGGAGCTTTCCTCCAGTGACCCAAATTCCCCAATTCTATGATCCACTGCAACTAGAATTGTGCCCTGGTCTATATAGGTCAGGAAAGATGTCCCCATTTTAAAGCTTCCGGACAGTGCTATCCTTCTTCACAACGGTGGAGAGTGGGGTGACCTCCAGGTCAATAACCGTTGGAGGTCTATATAGTGGCAGCCACACTCGCCACTTACCACCAGGTCCAGCGCGACACCACACTGCGTTCCTTTCCAAGACTACCTGCAGCTGTTTCGCCAGGGTCAACACCACACCATCATGTGACATCGGTGGGGCATGTTTTACAGTCGGCTCTAAGACATGAAAGCTGAGATCAGCGTCCAAATTGTTAACATCCTCAACCTTGTCTGGTGCTTGTTCTATCAGGGGGTTAAGGATGAACTTCTTCTTCGGGAAGTCATAGCGGAACACTATTTTGTCCTCATCTCTCTCCCGACCCAAACATTCCTTCCAGACATCCTTTAGGTCAGTGAGCAGCTCTACACCATCTCCACCGACGAATGTCTTGGAGTCTGCTCCATATTGGAGGAGGAACGACTTGCCATCGCTTTATTTAACCTTGGCGGTATCAACGTCGTACACGTCCACGAGATCAGCTGGATCGGTTGAGTGAGCAAATATAGGCTCCATTGTATATATTTGTACGTACACGCCGATGTGCTACATCCGCCACCGGGAAGTACCTACCACAGCTCACTGACTGAAGTAGGGTTAGACGTGATAGAATATCTGCCAGGAGCCACCAGCAAACTGTGGAAAGCGATCAGCCCCAACATGTTCACCCACGTAAATCACCTGTTTGACAGCTCCACCATTAATCTACATGCCAGCATGGATGGTCTGTCGGATGCCCAATTAGAGTTTACGCTGCTACTACTTATTGACCGATCCCCATCATGACGATATCATATCAGACCTATCAGGCATTTGCCAAGTTGTGGAACCACCTTTTTCCACAACTCGGCAAATGCCTGATAGGTCTGATATGATATCATCATGACAGGGATCGGTCAATAAGTAGTAGCAGCGTAAACTCTAATTGGGCATCCGACAGACACTATTTTGTCCCCATCTCTCTCTCGACCCAGACATTCCTTCAAGACATCATTTAGGTCAGTGAGCAGCTCTACACCATCTCCACCGACGGGATGGAGGGAGAATGTCTTGGAGTCTGCTCCATATTGGAGGATGAACGACTTGCCATCGCTTTACTTAACCTTGGCGGCATCAACGTCGTACATGTCCACGAGATCAGCTGGATTGGTTGAGTGAGCAAATATAGGCTCCATTGTATATATAGGGGGTTTAAACGGAGTGTATAACCATGTCGATTGTCAGATTGCTATTCCAAAATGGGGAGAATGGCATCAGACCATCTCTAGTTGGTAGACGTGCGTTTCAGTATCGCATAGAATGGGTTCTCTACAAGGTAGCTCAGCATTCCACCACATACGTACACGCCGATGTGTTACATCTGGCACCGGGAAGTACCTACCACAGCTAACTGACTGAAGTAGGGTTAGACGTGATAGAATATCTGCTAGGAGCCACCAGCAAACTGTGGAAAAGCGATCAGCCCCAACATGTTCACCCACGTAAATCACCTGTTTGACAGCGCCACCATTATATGCCAGCATGGATGGTCTGTCGGATGCCCAATTAGAGTTTACGCTGCTACTACTTATTGACCGATCCCCATCATGGCGATATCATATCAGACTAATCAGGCATTTGCTGAGTTGTGGAAAAAGGTGGTAGAGCAGCCACACACCTTCTCCGGGATGGCAGATATAGCGGTACAGGAAATGCGTTGTCGACAAGGTGAGAAACTGCAGCGGGTGAGCTGGTATGAACAGAACGCCAGATAGGCAAGGAGACGAAGGGACTACAACTCTGTCCACGAACATGAAAGCCTCATCCGGCAGAAGGAGGGCATCCTAGGGCCAAACTTGTATGATTACTTGGATGACGAGTGTGACGAGTCTGTACAAGTTTTGCAGTGGGAAGAGGAGAGGGTGCAAAAGTATAACTCCAAGAAATTCCACCAACGGCGGGCGTACTATCTGAGTGGCAAGGTGAAGTTCCAGATGTCACGGCTGCGAAAGCAACTGGCCCCTGACATTATTCCCGCTATCCCGCTGGGTGGTGTGAACCTTGCCGCTACTGTCCTGGCCACCGGCTTGGCGGTTGGACAGTGTCAGATCACCAGGAAGCTGGAGAAGCATGCTAAGTATGTAACACTAGCACAGAGCAGTCTACGGGCTATCGACGAGTCTGTCAGCAAAGCTCTCAAGGATGGGCAGGTCAGTGATGAAGAGTACCATCATATATTGACGCTCCAAACCCTGTACCACACAGAGAAACCCAAAGTGCGCCAGCAATACCGCAAAGACTCCAGCGGACGGGTGGACATGGAGGAGTTAAAAAACGAGATGCTGCAGCGGGGCTGCAGCGAACATCTCTACGGTACCAAATAGTATGTTGTGTCCGCGGCTGAAACAGTGGCTTTAAGATGACTACGATAGATGGCCTTCCCGACGAATCTCACGACAATCGACCAGAGCCAACCGCCCCTCCTGGGTACAATCTGGACCCGCTCGACATGCGGTCTTTTCGATGACGTACCGGACCTAACACCTATTTCGATCACAGTCAACGGGCTGTCCCGCATCAGCTTCTCCATCAATCCACGACCACTGACCACCCTTACAATCACCATCAAGGATGCGAAGAAAGCTCATACCTGGATGGCAGGCCCGAATCACTCATTCTGGAACCAACAGCTGAACTTTGTCATGTGGTGTGCCACAGCAGGATGCAGCATCAGCGCGCGTTTGCTGCACTCCTATTCTGGTACCCCAAAAGCTGTGCTAATTGCCAGCTGTCTTTCCATGTGTACTACACAGTGAGACGGATCCTCCATGAGTTGGGCGCAAGCCTGATTTTAATCCGCAGACCGCGGGCGTTGGCACGACGAGCTACAACCTCTCAGCAGCCAGTTGAATCCAGCGAGAGTTCAACGCCCACTCAGACTATCATTTCCATGCTGGAGACAACAGCGGTCTACGCATTATGTATGGCGACCCAAGACTAGACTACTCAGGCTTCCCCTAACAAACACCCTGAAAAATTGGCCATCGGAAGATAGCGACGTTCTCATTCGATCCAGGCTCAGAGGCCGGGGCACTGGCGCAGAATATGCATATCACCAGAATCAGGCAGGACCATCCAGAGGCATGGATATACTGTGTCCCACACACAACCTCAGGGCTCACACCAGCAAGGATCGTTTGAATCAACCAGTCCTTAGAAGCATTATGTTATTGTCTCCTGACAGCTCAGACCAAGCTGCGCCACTTTATAGATGGGGTGAGTCTAAAAGAGGTGCAGGCCATGTTCAGCAGTTTTGTTGAGGACATGATCATTGTTGCAGGTCCCAGTTAGAGAGCTTGGCGAGCTCATTTGCTGACTTCTTCTTATAGTCCTTTAATTCGGTGCAGAAGACATCATAGTACCTAGTACATAGTACTAGTAGGTCCATGGTTTAAGCCACCATGTATAGCACAGAACTGTATGGATATTCCCGAGTAACAATCTAAGCAGTTGACAGATGCAGACTGGTTAGAGTTGCTTAGTGCTCTCGAGGTAGAACGTACATGTTTAAACGTGTTGTATACTCAAGGCTTAAACAATGACGTCAATGGTACAGATTGCAAAGCAACTCCTAGACAGCCAGGTGAGTCTCCAGAAGGTGGAGAAGCTGCTCAAAAGCAAGACCCAGAAGCTACTGACACAGGCTACGCCCTTGGCCATTCATGTCGCCAGTAATGTAACCATGAATGTGGCCGTGGTGAAGATGACAGGTGGTAATGGGGTTATTCCTGCTGCTGGAACCACTGTCTAGGAATAACACATTCCATCCCAAAGATCGCCATCAGGGGTGCCTCCTATACTGTTGCCGCCAAGATCATGGGCGAACGCATCCCTCTAATGGAAGCCGCAGTTCTAGGGCTAGCGACGAGTGCTATGGCTGAGATCATCGTGGCTTATGTCTAGGTTTAAGATGTATGTATACCCCAACAATGTCTCTGTCATTCACAGACCTAGAGAGCAAAGAGCTAGGTGATCTCGGTCACTTGGGCGAGGCATGCCTGCCTCGGTTCAGATGAGACTGTTGCTCCCATCTCATTCCTAGACTTCGATGAGAAGGGAGAACCTCGACAGAGATCTCATCAAAAACACTGACGGGGTAGGACAATCAGCCCTCAACAAGGCCAAGACTGTATACAAGGGGATGGGAATCAAAGACAGGGCAGTGACGCAAGGTATGCGCTAAGTCGATGAGTCTGGTGCCATCAAGGTTATGGCAGAGTCCTACACACAGGACCTGGTTAGGGATCTCCTGAAACCACGGAGCTCGTTCCAACAAGATGGGGAGAATCTCAAGGTAGGCACCATCGGCCTGGGCCATATCATGGTGGATGGCCAAGCAAATGCAACAGCAAAGCTCCAACTACCCGAGGTGAAGAAGTCAGGATTCTTTGGCCTGCCGTTTAAGATCACATAATAAGCATGGCTGTTCGAGCTTGCATCATACGGATACTCGGTGTTAGACACTGCGGGTACTGACACAGGCCCTCTGCGTTACCTTCTCAGCTGTTGTTGGGATTTCATGCTTGACGCCTCTATCACATCCTTCATATCCGCCGACGGTACAACGCTACCCACACAGCAGGCAAAAGAGCTGGTATAGGAAGTACTGCCATTTAATCTCCCATATATAGACGACGCCACAGCCAATCAGGTGCTCGCCATCCTTCATGCGCACATGCAATATGTCAGTGCCATACAGTAGTAGACCAAATGATGCCGGTCAGGTGGTGCTGATCATTGCCCCATCAGGACATGGGAAAAACATTTTGATGCGGGCCCTGCTCGCCAAACATCTTCAGTCTCGATATATCCTCTGCCAGGAAGCTCACATGTCAGTCAGGTCAACATGCCTGATGTATCAGCCGGGATGTTTTTTCAGGATTGAGGAACTTTGTCCGTGGTCTCCGCTACTTGAGGAACTTTGTCCTTGGTCTCCACTGCTTCGTCCGTAGACTCCGCTGCCCCAGAGAGTTTGGGTAGGTGTTTCTGAAACTCTATCCACTGAGGATCAGATGCTGTGGCTCTATTCTTCTGAAACTTCTCGCAGACGATCCACTTCGCCCATGCCTTCTTAGCATTTACCCCGAGGTATTTTTTGATGAGGTAGTCCTGGTAGTTCTTCTCGGAAAACTTTAGAAATTCCTCCAGATTACTCTCTATCTGCTCGTGCCCTCTTTTGTTGAAGATGTGCTCAACGGCCTCCTTATGGCTGGCAGCCAACCTCTACTCTCTACCTTCGGTGTGATCAGTGGCATGCCCAGCCTCATGGCCCACAGTCACACGTGTACTGATCTCCTCTTGGAAGTAATCTATGGCCCCAGCCTGTATATCATCCAACATCCGGTGTTCATTACTAGTGTGGATATCGAATACGCCAGCCCACTTCCCTACCGTTAGATCTTTGGGATCAATCCTAGCCTTCTGGAGAGCTAGAATTACAGGGCTCTTAGCGGGTATCCTGGGGAGATCTAGTGACCAGCCCTGGGCACTGTCAAACTTCCGATAGAGCATCCCAGTCAATAATTCCTTCGTACTACGGGCCGGTGTGGTCTCCTCTATGGCAGTCAGTATCTCCGCATCAGACGGAGGTGGGACCTTGGCTCGTTCGTGGATAATGTTGATGTCACAGTTGTCGGACCCTGTCAATAGGCAGCTGTACTGGTTTCTTCTTGGAGTCGGTGTGGCCACCAACTGGTTTCTGCCCTCCAAAGACGATCTGCTGGAGAACTTTACCAAACATTGCCATTTAAAACCTGTATATACAGACGTTAAACATGCAACAGTATGTACACCATCCAGATGGGGCAGTTGAACCCGCAGCCTCGCACCACACTGATCCTCAGAAGGACTGTCTGACAGTCATTCGACCTAGTATCCACGATGCGAACCCTTTATCCACAGTGGGGAGGTTCATCGACTTCACCCTCTCGGGACAGATCCATGAGATTAGGAGCATGACGCTCAAGTTCAAACTCAAGAGCACAGCGGCAAAGGAGGTAGAGCTCCCGCTGGTGGTGAGCCAGTGGGAGATTATGCAGAGCAACAACACCCTGGACACCACCTATGTGAACGATGAGTACCGGGTCCTGACTTTACTGGCTAGTGGACCGGTCTACTAAGGCTTCACAGAATTTGACTTACAACCAGACGTAGATATACCTGTCGCCGTGCCACTCTTCTCCCTCCTTGAGAACACACACGTGAACACGGCCTTGATGCAGGACAAGCTTTTCCTCTGGGTGTACATCGAACATCTTCCAGATGTAACGATGACCTCTCCACGACTTCAGGTCTGGCATGATGAGAACGACCAGGAACTAAAACGTGTGGGCTCTACACAACGAATCCTACATGTAGAGCGAGAGCATCAGCAGGTCCAGGCCATGGCTAACCAGCGTCTAAAGTTGACATTGCAACGAGGTGCCTTGGATTGAGTAGCTGTAGCAGTCTTGGTTCAGAGGGGAGGGGTGGTCCACGAGGTGGGGGAGCTAGACGACGTCAAACTTGTGGTGGCTGGGACCAAACTTCTCGGTGAGGTGCGCGATCTGGCTGATTGCTGTCTCTATCGACAGAAAACAAACTCCGCCTGGCCAGTGGCCACAGGGATCTCGAGTCGGCGCTCGAAGGTCAGTGCCACTTCGGAGGAACGGACATCCTGCCTAACCATGACAACCAGCTCAGCATTCATATTGGGAACCTGCACGGAAAGCGAGGGGGCACTCACGCGGTCGGAGTAACGGTGTTGTACTTTGGATATAGCAAGGTTCACTTCTCGCAAAATGGAGGTATTCAGCTTGTAGCTCCATAAGCTGGGTAGAGCATAACTCCATCAGCTACCACTGCTGCTACAGCAGCCACTACAACTATGGCCTCGGCCGCCTTCTGACCTCCTGATGCCTCATAGTCGAGCATCGACTCGGAGAGCTTTACAGCCTCGTAGTACTCATTGAGACTCTCATCGGCCTCGTGGACGTTCTGAGTGGCGTAAGGCCTGTGTTGCCGTTGGCGTGCCTCCCTTTGGTGCATATGCTCGAGTGCCTTGCTGTATTCAAACTTCTCCTTAGACAGCTTCTCCATCGCCTGGTTATGACATTTTCTCTCTACCAGTGCCGCCTTATGGTCAGCGAAGCTGAGACCCCAGTTCGCCAATGCAAATACGCCCGCATTCAAGATTACAGATGCCATGTTTATACAAGTGATTTAAATTCCCCATATAGTCAGCAGGAACTACCATCAGTGTATGAACCGATGATGATGATGACTATGATGAAGATGAGGACAATGATGAGGATGCCTATGATGAGGACTATGATGATGTAGAACCAGAATCCTGCCGACTAATCCACCGAGCCAAGGGAATTTATCGTACCTACGTGAAGGGCACTCTTGGCCCACTAGCAGCAGTTGATGCTCTGATTGCTCTGTTCATGACGAAGGCTGGTGAAACGGTCCGCAAAATCGCCAATAATGCTCTCCATGGAGTGGAGAAGATCTCTGAGGCTATTCCAGCCATCGCCTCGGGGGTAGGCACATTCTTTGGCATTGCCAGTCCATGGCTCCCATACGTTGCGATAGCACTTGCAGTCATCTGGGCTGCCGAACATTTAAGACATGCTATATAAGATGGCTTCTCTGCATGACCTCGTCAAATCCCTTAACTGGCAAGCTTTCGTCGATAAGCTACCCTTCAGTGACAGCGCTAGTGCTGCAGAGATTAGACAGCAGTGTTCACAGGTATTTGAAGAAGAGTTCAGCCACGGGGACCGCTGTCGGATGAATGACGGTCGTCTGTTCATCTGTCTAGAGTTTGCCCGAGCTGTACGGGAGAGGACAGGTGTCAACGTCAGAGATGAAGTCCGAGAGTTCACCCGCAGTCTCAGTCATTCTGACTGCCTGTCTTGAAGATCTCTATTACCAGCCCGGCGGCTATTATCGCGAGCCTCACCAGCTGTTCGAGGCTGCACGTCGCAAGGGTCATAGATTCACCTATGGAGATGGTTAGCCAGTGGCTTACCAGGCAGGCGATGTGGCAGATCTACAGACCTCGTCCACGGCACATTCAGTATGCACACTTCGATGAACCTGTCCCGAACAGAGTCCATCAGGCTGATGTGCTGTTCCTTCCGCATGATCGGGTCTGTTCCAGAGGAAGATGCAAGACCTACAAGTACACCCTCACCATCGTCGATGTCGCCAGTAGATACAAGGCGGCAGTGCCTCTCACGGATAAGTCCGTGGGTCAGACTGCTGCTGGGTTCCAAAATATCTATGAGGACCCACAAAATCCCATCCAGTGGCCAGAGTTGCAGGCTATCATTGAGCTGTGGAAACGGACACTGGCAGAGAGGCTGTTCCCACATCAGTATGCTCAGGAGATGGCTGTCGTCGTCCCGACTGGCGGTCGTTCCAGGGTATGGGTGAGAGGGTTGCCCGTTGTGGTGGAGAGATCCAATGCTGAGGTTACTAAGCTGATAGGACAGAAGCCTGTCAATGTCATTCAGCGATCCTCTGTGGCTCAACCATCGGAACGACTATGCTCTGTTCAAGAGCTGTGGACAGACTTCCGTCCGATTCCCTGGTTCGGTATTTGTATGAGCCTGGCGAGTTGGAGGGTGGACGTAGGCGGATGACTGACCCCAACTGGTTGATAGATGTACACAAGATTGACAGGTATGTATGTGGATACGGCTGGACAGCCTATGCTGTACTACCTGCCACACCAGCACTGGGACGGCCGTTTGTACAAGAGGAGCTGCAGCTTATCCCTACAGACACCCAGCGACCTCCACCGGGAGTTCTTACGTTGAGCAGACATCCTCCACTGACTGTTGGTTGATGCTACATGATGCTCATACATTATTTAGCAGCTCTTCAACATTCCATTGGAGTGATGGCATCCTTGTGACGATAAGCCAGGATGTGAATACCATCGGGAGCGATCCATCGCTTTGTGTCTGAAGGGGCTGAGGCTTGTCTTGTTTTGGTAGTCCCCGTAGAGGTGGTAACCCTCACTTCGCAGCATGTTCATACCATGGTGGAAGACCTTTCGCTCGAAGAGGCATTCCTTGTACTGCCCATGGCGAATCTGTCTAACCTCAGGCCTGCACACACCCTTTGCCTTCTTGATTTCCTGCTCATCCAACCACTTGATGGAGTACATCTTCGGGTGCAGACCAACAAACTCCTGGATTGGCACCCCGGCACAGTCATCCTTCATCTTGCCCAGGACCTTCTTGTTGGCAGTACTGTGCAGCGAGTGTGTTACTGGGTAGTCACTTGTGTCATAGAGGTCACTCCTCGCAGCCATATCAGCATAGACATCCTTTGTCTGAACCTCCAGCAGAAAGCTGTCGGTGTCTGTGTACAGGAGCTCACAGTTGACACCATATAATTGCTTCAGCTCGTTGCAGTAGAAGTCATATATCTGGTGCTTCGAGAGGTCCAGGATGGACATTCCCACATAGACAGGGTGGTTCAGCAGCAGGCTCATCTTGTACATGTGGAGCGCAGCTAGATCATCATCGAACACATTCGCCCGGGAGAGGTTAGGCTTGGCTATTAGGTGGCGCAGCTTGTCCTCCTCGGATGACCGCACTAGCTTGACATCCACTTGCTTGCGCTCCATGATCTTACCGATGACAGTGTTATTCATCAGCTTGTAGAGATCCTTCTCAAAGTCACTGTTGGCCTTCTTTTACGGAGCTCTGTGTTGAGTCGGATGTAAGGCTCCATCCACGGTGACTGATTGAAGCAAGAAACCTGTGCACCTTCTTCGACCTCATTCCTAAACTAAGGTAGAGCTTTAGGTTGCGGTAGTGTAGGACATAGCGCTCTTTGTCCCTCAGGTTAGGCACCAGTTTTTCTGCTGTCGTCTCTGCTATTGACTCGCCAAATGCGCACTGATACTCTGAGAGCCACTCTCCCTTCACCTTCATCCGTTCAGGCGCCAGTGGGTAGGCATTGTGCATGTCATGCAGCTCTTGTGGGTACTCAAGGTCAACCTCTAGGATGTAGCCCTTTTCATCATCCTCGGGATGTTGTGTAATCTCTTTGCCATCAATGTCCTGTTCTGTAGGAACGACCCACTCAAACCCCCCAGTCAGTAGGTGTTGGCTCTTTGCCCAGCCATAGAGATTGTTAGCATCCAGATACATGATGTGGCTTGTCGGCTGTGGTGGAATATAGCCAGCTAAGCCACAGGCCAATGGGTTGTTTGCCTTAGCATAGCATTTGCTGACCACTGATACACCACCCCTGACTCCTTTCTCTATGAAGAGATGCATGTCGTAGTCAGTGATGAGCTCCCGCTCCACACCTGTCAACCCTGGGCTCGTGTAATAGTGTGCTGGGTCCAGATGGAACTGCTGGAGGCACGTGATGCGGATGTTCTCAAAGACATCTGCAAGGAGTAGAGTATCAGACTGCAGATAGAGGTCATGATAGTCTCCCATGGTCTGGAAGCCGAACTGCGCCCAGACACCATGTGCGTGGTTGTAGTCGCTGTCAGATATTCCCTTGCCAGAGTTTACTGTAGAAAGCAGCTTGAGGTTGGACAGCGGTCTCATTGAAACGGTGCCACCCATCCATGTACTAATAGGGGTATACACCTTTGCGGAGCAAAAGCTCACGCTTGGCAGTGCTAGGTTCATACTGTTTTGTAAGTGGGAACGTTGTGGAACTAGCTACCAGCTTGTCAAGTGATGCTGAGAGGAACTGGGCCGAGTCGATGAACCGCAGCTGACGGAGGCTGAAGGAGATGTACTTCTCCATATTGCTAGGGATGCAGTTGATCTGTCCCTGTTTGGAAGATGGCCTGCATGATGAGGTGAGAATCATACTCACGCAGGTTGTGGAACATGACTGGGATGGTGGTGGTCTTAGGGTTGAGACACAGCTTTAGATTACACACATTGTGTGCTGTTCGCGGGTAGAGACCAGAGATGTAGCAGTGATCTCTGACACTATCTATGACTCCGTCACGAGCTACTGGTCTGTCGCACACATGGCAACTGACCACGGCTTTATGAGCTCGCCAGTCCTTTATAGTCATCTCCATCGGCCTAGGGTCGGCGAGCACGGCCGTTATCTTCTCCTTTTCCTGTGCCAACCGGTCCAGGAAGTGCTTAGCTGCATCTTCTCCTTGATACAGCACTGGTCTGCATCATCTCCTCGATACAGCACTGGTGGTTCACTGACACCGTCACAGCGAACCACAATATATGAGAACCCACAGATCTCATGGTGTTGCGTTTTCTGTGCTGCTCTGAGCCAGATTCGCCTCTGGCCCCTCAATCTTGGGTGTTAGGGTTTCAAAGTCGGCATAGATGATGAATGGCACCTTGAGTTGCTTGTGGTAGTTGGTGAACTGGAGCATCTTCCTGTCCTCTGTAGGCATTCTTATGCGCATTGGGCTGTCACTGATACCACAGCACTCCGGTTTGTGCTTGATGAGGTCTTCGTGAGAATAACAGTGGAGACACCGCTCGCAGAAGTGCTTTCTCCCTTTATACTGACTCTGATCGTAGAGCAGACGATTCAGGTTCTTAATCCAGGTATAGTGTTGCTTGCCACCCTTAAGCAGCAGATTTGTCCTCGGTATGTCTGGGTCAGCCTCACTCAGCTGCAGTAGGTAGACACCCTTGTCATGCCCGAATACATTAATGGCCAGGCCATTCTGCCGCTCAACATGCTTAAGCTGGTGGAGAGGGGTTGGAGTCTACACCGCTGAAGTCAAGGGTATCCCAGCGCACTGAATACTTCGATGTCCCCTGGGGATTACTGTCTGCGGGATAAGCAGCAGGCAAGACAGACCAGCGAAGACAGTGGTCATCATTGTTCTGGACATTAACCACAGCACGTTTTCGCCTAATCGAAGCAGGGAGATCGATGTAGGACCCACCATGTAGTGGTTGATATCTGGCGATGTTGAGGCACAATACATCAACCTGGTCGACTGCCCAGCCAAACCCCTCACGGGTGTAGCTCTCAAGGCCTTGCAGCACCTTGCCTTCAGGATGGCATACTGCTTAGACCAGAACGGGGGATTTGTGGTGACCTCTGTCTCGTCATTCTTCTCCTTGTGGAGGGTGATCTTGAGAGCAAGGGAGAACTTCATCCCCTTCATATCGAGGACCTCTTCCACCAACTTCCTCTCGATCTTGTCTAGGTTTTATCCAGGAAAGCTACTGGATCTTTTTCCCCATGTCCAGGAAGTTCCCATCCCTGCAGATAGTTCTAGATTGCATGTGGGACCTTCACAAATCCTGGGGGTATGTCGCTCATTTCCTGGATTTCATGGATTATAGCATCAGAACACCTGTCGAACTCATCTGTGAACTTGGGTGGGGTTTCTAGCTTTGGGTGGGGGGGGGGCTTTCTCGGAAGTGGGTGGCAGCTTCCTGCGCGGTGTTGGCTTCTCGGGAGTGGTTGGCAGCTTCCTGCGTGGGGCTGGGGTTGGCTTCTCGGGAAGGAGAGCTGCCAGGTTTTTGGCATATGTGGTACGGCTAATAATCCCCTGCTGCAACAATCTCGACAAATTTTGAAGTACTTCATCAATGTCCATAGCAGATATTTACCTATACAGTTGCGTTTCTCTAATACGGGGGATTTTGATGGTATCACCCTTTACTAATAGTGGATTTGTAGTGGAAGTTTTGTACCTGTCTGGCATGAATAAACTTATGATGTTGTAGGTCTAAATGGAAGATATTTACCTATACAGTTGCATTTCTCTAATATGGGGATTTTTGATGATATCACCCTTTACTAATAGTGGATTTGTAGTGGAAGTTTTGTACTATCCTGGCGTGAATAAACTTGTGATGTTGTAGGTCTAAATGGAAGTTTTGTACTTGCCTGGCATGGTCTGAACAATGGATAGGGGCCCATTGGGGGGGGGTTGTGGTGGGCCCTACATTGTAAAACACATCGCAGCCAGCCGTCGCCTCTGTTCTGACAGCCCACTTCACTCCTGTAGCCGTCGATCAGTGATCCGTGGCTACCACCGACTAAAACAGTCTACAACAGTCGGCCTCCTGTAGCCACCTCTGTTCTGACAGCCCTCCTCCCTCCTGTAGCCGCGGATCGTGGATCGGCAGCTCCTACCACGTTTTGTTCTGACGCCCCTAGTTTATAACTACTGCTTCTTAACATTATAGGTACCTTTAAATTCAAGTTTAGTTTCAATAGCGTTAACCAATCCTGAAATATAAGGTGAGAAATTTTAATTGCTAAACACAAGACCATAACATTAAACAAGAATTCCGCAGAATTAAATGTCTCGCCCACGTCCCCTTTTTGTCACGGTGGCATTGACCTTTGACCTTAAAACCTCCGTGTTAGCAGCTATCTGTGTTAGCATGCTGCTTCCTAACATTATAGGTAACCATGTATTCAAATTTAGTTCCAATAGAATTAACCAATCCTGAAATATAAATGATTTGATGAATCGAAAGGTTGAAAAAGCAGAGGTCAAATATCAATATTAAAATGGACTTGCTCTTTGGCCTGGTGATCTTCATGTCACCATACTGTATCCTCTTGGCAGAAGCAACCATGTACCCAAGTTGTGTTGCATTAGGGTTAAGCAATAGATAAATCACTCCATTGGGAATTCTTATTAGTATCTCTAACTCTAATGCAGTCATTGCTCTAGCGAACCGGTTCCTCTATTCCTATAGAGAACATATAAACGAGTGTGAGCATGCACACTTATGCTACTATGCATGCAACCGAGTCCAAGCCATCATTAATTAGTGCTTATCTCAACAAATCCTATTCATTCCATAATTGTGTGGAGCTACATCCAAATTTATTTTTTCATGAATGTCACCGAACTTGCAGTCAGTTGAACAAGTCATGTACGTTATGTAAAATGGTTATAATTTATGTGGATATGAAACAGAATGGAAAGTTTTCGTGGCTACAAAGAAAATGGCACCAGCAATCAGCTTCGCGGTACAAGCCAGGTGAAGTTAGTATCTCTGATCCTATTTTAGCCACAGAGGCTCATTCCTATGAAAGGTATACTATATACTGGTTTGGAACATCTCCTATAGCATAAGGTATCCTACATGACATATGTAACATACCAGTTGAGAAGTTCTTGTATCAATTAAGGGTTTTGACTAAGTACGTATTTCCGAGCATCAGTCTATCCTACATAACTATGTAACATACCGGTTGGGAAGTTATTGGATCTATTAAGTATGTGACAGTGGTGCAAACAGGTGTGGTGGACAGGATGAACACCACAAGGATAGACCACGATCATCCCTGAAGAAAACTGAGTGATCCGTCTAAGGACCGTTACTAACCAAATAACATGAAGCTCAAGTACTTCATGATGATCAGTCACGTCAGTCACATTGCAATAAAGACAAGACCATCATATTAATTCGCGATTCAGTCATCACATAAACTTTTCCCATATCAGATACCCTGGGATTGGCACCGTTTTTGCAGGCTAATTTAACATTACTAGCAATGGGTTGTGAAACCTTATTACATTTTATTTAATATCTTGCAAAAATCACTCGAGATTTGATGTTTTCTAATACAAGGCAAGATTATTCGATACAAGTTTTTATGGCCTTAGCTTCATGGAAAATTTAAACATTGCATTGCTATGGGCTATCGTCTAGTGTGTAGTAAATTGGCAAATGTCGGACAATCTCGGAATGCCCGGATGTTCAAGATTACGATATTGAATTGGATCCTCATAATCACATAACCCTCTTTTGTTGGATAAGCTATTAAGCCTGTGACAGATCATCGCATTCATTTGATTTCTAAATCTAGCGAGAAACTCACGTTCACTTGATTTCTAAATCTAGCGTGAAAATGTATCATATATAATTGGTTATATTGTAATGTAAGCGACCAACATAAAATGATCCTAAACAAAATGCGATGTTCGAGAAAAATTGCTTGAATGTCCGAGAATTAAACTGAGGTAGCCCGCTTCTAATGCTGGCAAGCCAGCCAATGGCAAAGTAAATCTCCTTTTGGAGGCCTTGATGAGAATGGTGGATCATATCGCCAAGTTTCCAATTTCATGATAATTTTATATCCAAGTACTCATTCAAGATACCTCATTAAAATTTTATTTAACCTGAGCAGATAATATCACATGATTTATATATTTTCAAGACAACATTTATGTCAAGTTTAGGATTAACTTTGATGGAATAAACAATCTTTATCAAAGGATACGCAATATTTAGTCGGTTCAATTTTATAATTTCGCTTCTGCGATGATCTTTTGAGGTACACATTAAACATAGCCGCAAGGTGACAAGATTTTGTGCCAGGGAAATTGTGTTCAATTTTTGTGGTATCTTCAGACATTCAGAAATGTTTCAAAATTCAGAGGAAAATATATGACTCAAGCTGTGTTCTCACTGGAGAGTTAATCAAGAATAGCGCCATTCCTCAGCATTGCGCTACTCCGGTTAAGTCTCTAGTGCCTAAGCCTAAGTTTTATCATTGTATAGTGTGCACTAATTTTTTAGAACTTGTAAATTAAGCATAAATGTGCGGCCTATTTATAGGTTATAAGTAAATACGGCACTTCCATTTTTTGCTGGTACTCATTCAGATTCAACTTATTTCAGTTGCAACTTATGACTAATAACTTCGAGAGTTAAATGGTTAATATTTTGATAGTAAACAGTACAACCTTTGATGGCCAAGTTTACTATATCAGAGATGTGTGTTGATCTCAATGTTTTAGTAGCAAGCATAGCCTTTGGACCAGGAAAGTTTTAAACTATCAGACCCTTTTATTAGCCCTAAGATGAGGCTTTTCCTACTTTATGTATAATCTCTCATACCATTTTGGAAATTCTTTCTGTGGGTCCTTAACTTAAATTGGATTCAAACAGTACACCTACCCAGGGTATGAAGGATTATTCTATTGGCTCTCAATCGATTGTTATAGTCAAATATAACATTCTGCTTTGCCCTGTAGGTGGGGCTTAGAATACACCTTCCGTATCCTCTGCGTGTCGTAAGAGGCGACTAAAGGAGGCAAGGGTGAGGTAACCCTGACAGAAACCTAGAGTGCTGAAGACGGAGATTCCAGGCCGCACGGCGCACTCTAACCAGAGGCCCAATGGGCCTGTATCGCTCACCTGGAACATTGGCATATAAAACTAATCTTACTTAAGTTTTACATCTATCGGTGTCACTTCCAATGACTTTCAGTCAAATGATTTAGTTTTCGAGATATTGACAACAATCTCTGGACTGTTTTTTTTTTGCATTAGTGATTTTGAACAATGTTTAAGTGAAAATAGATGATATCAGTACAAACAACAGCTGGTTTCTTAACTGTCTCACTGCTGCAAGCCAGTGCAGCCAATAATTTCAATTTTCAAAAGCTCTTGACTTTTTGAATATTTTGAAAACAATTTGACTGAAAGTTGTTGGTGGCTTAGCCACCAACAACTTTCAGTCCAATTGTTTTCAAAATATGTATCACGTTCAGAGATATAACCTTTGGAATATGTCGTCTGCAAAAACTCAGTCAGACGCTTACTAGAGGTTTAAATACAATTTGAAGAAAATGGTCTCTAAAGGCAGGTAGGTGGTCTTTATAGCAGGTTATTTCCCACCACCACACAATCCATTTAACACATGCACATCTGGCTGAATCACCAAGTTAGCAGCAGGGGTAGGGTGAGCTGGAGTTGATTTAGAAAATAATTTGACTGAAAGTCATTGCTACCTTAGGCAGCAACAACTTTCAAAGCAGCAACAAATTTCAATCAAATACATTTCAAATATTTTTAAGAGCATAGATGTCAGAGCACATAATACATATCTTAAATATGTCTGCAGTATTGGAAAGGTTAATCTGTTAATTGGAATTTAATATCTAGTTTGGCAATAAAATCTGACATGGTGATAAGACTGTGGGAACAAACCATTTGCCCTATGAAAGTGAGACTGCAAATATTTAAGGAGTGATAACTCTGGCATTTGACGTCCTATCAGTTTCATTTTCACAACACATATATTAGATGCCGTCATTAACATTGTGACCAAGTTTGGTGTCAATACGTCAAGAAATAACAAAATGAGCCGTCATTGTTGGTGACGGACAAACAGATGGATGGACGAACATACAGAAGACGGATAGGGTTATTGCTATATGATAGCTGACTGACAAGTAAGCGGAGTTAAGAAAACCAATTTCGGCTTCACAATCCATCAAATAAAAAAATTGAATATGGCAGCCAAACACGCTAAAATTTGATTGGTCCACGGCGGCCATGTTTTTTAACTATCAACTTCCCATGAACAAACTTTAATGGCCCTTAGTCCATAATCAAATCCCCACAATTTCAGCCCGATCCGTTCAGCGGGTCTGCAGAATAAGTTGTTTTTACGAAAACTAAGTCATCCATGATGGCCGCCGAACCATTTGACCAATCAAGTTCCTTCGAACAAACTTGGTTCAGCTCTTGCCCTATATATTTCGTGAGTTTTGAATCAATCCACCAAGCGGTTTCGGAGAAGATTTTTAAAGCCATTTCCTAAAATCGGCAAAAATCCAAGATGGCCACCGGCCAAATCGGCTGATCGGCTTTGTTTGAACAAACTTGGATCCCTATGCCCTAAGGATACTTCCTGCTAAATATAATTGAAATCGGCCCAGTGGTTATTGAGAAGAAGTTGTTTAAAGGAAAAAGTTGACGGACGGACGGACAGACAGACGGACGGATGCCGGACAGACGCCGGACGGTCGCCATGGCATAAGCTCACTTGGCCATTCTGGCCAGGTGAGCTAATAAACCATGGATCCACGCACTTAACGCTTATGATCATGTCGATAGACACTTAGAGGACTGGCGGTATGATCAGCGAACGAAAAGAAGAAGACATTCTGCTTGCAAAAGGACTATTACTCGTGGACACCATATGAAAGGCTACCAGAAGAGGGGGGAGAACTAACATAGTTAGGAAAAATGTGTCTCTAAGGGTGTGCAAACTGTGGAATGGCTTGTCTGAACATGTTGTTTCGGCACCAACTCTTACAACATTTGAAAATCATTTAGATAGGATTTGGCAGAGTCAGAGTTTGACTACACACACCCCATGACCAGAATTGACAGCACTGTCATGGAGGTAAATGAAGAAGAGATGAGCATAGGGGCCTAATTGTCCTGTGTTAAGAATTATTACCTACTAGATTATAACTCAGTCTTTATGATATAGCAATTGATTATAATTAAACTTCTGGTTTAGGTATGCCAAATCAATTCACTTCTGTTGTTTTGCTGGTATTGTTTATGTTTCTAAATCACGTTTGACAATTTAAATGCCCTATCTCAGGGGCTCTTATTTTAAAATTTTTAATTCTTCATTAGTTGTTCTTAGTGAAATGTCTGACCCATCCAATTCTCCTCGTCCTTCGGAACCTTGTGTACACCCATCCCTCCCTAGTGTTCCTAATTTTTATGCTCCAGTTCCTCCTTGTACATCTTCACATTTATCTTCTAGGAATAATTCTAATTTTTTCTTATGATCCTAGCAGTTCTTTTGTCATTTTGACTTCCCGAGATTTCTTTTTGCTCCTGAATCTTTATTATTTTAATTGTGAATAGTGGTTTGCTATTTTGTAGTATAATATCTAGCCTGATTTCATTTTCAAGTAGGACAGGCGCTGCTCCATCTAGTTTTTTACATCAGTCTTACATTTTTGTCCGTCAGTAGGATCCCTCGTCATGATGAAGCATATTGATGTGCGAAAGCTGGTCACAATAATAAAGTTAGTCTACAAAAAGGTACCTCCTCTAATCTTAATTCACCTTTCCAGAGTATCCATCCATCATCTGATCTCGTATGACATCATAATCAGCTCAGTGCGTGTATGATGACGTCATAATCATTACGTCACAAAGGGTTCCATATAGACTGTCATCAAATCTCAAATACTCTGACACGTTGTATGAATTGTTATGTCTTTGTAATTCTTTGCTATTTAATAAACATGCTGTTGAATATTTTGAAACTAATTTGACTGGGCGCTGTTGTTGCCTTAGGCAGCAACAGCATCCAGTCAAATTAGTTTCAAAATATTCAACAGCTTACCTGTGTAATATTCTTTGAAATTAAAATTTAGGGTGTTCAGAGATCGATCGATCCCAATACGAGCGAGGTGTGGGTGGAGCTTAGCTGGAGATTGGCGGGGCATAGCTAAACCCGGGCAGGTCCATTGTCTTTAATTTCAAGACTTACATCGCTCCTTTCTCTAATTCAGTAGAAATTTTGATCTTTTTCTCTGACTAGTGATATGTCTATTTCTGTTCTCTCTCATCCTTCATATGGAGCTGTTTCTTTGCTTTATCTATTGAAGTCTATTTTAATCTTATAAATTCCAACTCTTCTAAAGGCATTATTAAATAAATGCCTCAACTGGGGCTAACCAAGATGATTGGGTCATTTCTCTCTCATGGATTGTGGAACATGTTTTTGCCTTTCACCCTTCTGTGTAGTTTCAGTCTTTTGTCCTTATCTATCATTAATCTGGTAACAGATTTGGTGGACTTCTTTCCTGGTTAATCACCTGATAAAGATATTAAGAATTGAGCTCATATCATTCTAGCTTTGTTTAAAATTAGATTTTGTAAAATAGGATTCTGCAGGTTTATTCTGGTCCTAACTGTGATGCTTAAGCATTTCTAGATAATCTCTACTCTCACAGGGGTTGAGCTGGATATAGCTAGCTTCATGCATGTCATACGTAGCAGATTTCCTACATATAAGGTACAATCAACTTAGTCATTAAATCCTCCCCCTTTTTCTATCAAACCTCGTTGGGCTCCTGTGACGTTAGTCCTGCTTCTGTTTCTGGACAATAAATTTCTGCTCCTTTCAAGTAGGAAACAGTGGAGGAATGGCAAAGAATCCAAGGATTTTAAACAGTAGGATCATCTTTTTAAAGAGTATCAGCTTTTATCTTCACCACCCATATTTATCCTTTTCCGACAAATTCCAGAACAATTTTACACTTCATGTCTTTACGATTTAATACTAATTCTGTTGCATATTTTCTAGTTATTTTGACTGGAACCCATGGCTGCGTTATTGCTGCCTGAGACAGCAATTGCTTCCAGTCAAATCATTTTAAAATATTCAACTCCTTTCCTGTATCGTTGCCTCAGAAATGGAATTCATCGATGAATGGAATAATATGGACATGATGGAGACATTTTGACCAGTCATCACTGGTCTTGACCAGGATAAGGGACAGTGTTTTCTGATATTGCCATACATACAGAATTGCTCCTAACTGGACTGGGTTCTTTTAACCTCATCATGGCTGGTCTGCTCTTGCTTGGAATGTTCCTTATTGTGTTAAAATTTTGGCAGAATGGAATCAGTTTTGCGCGCAAAGATCAAGTCTGGTAATTCAGAATTTTGTCATTCACCCTGACAGCATACACTACATTTTCATCAGCTTGGTATCAATTCACCAGTTTATCGATCAGCAGGTCCTTTATGATGTCTTGTTCTTAAGTGGCGTCATCAAATCACCCAAGTTTTTCAGTCCGGTTTTAGACAGGATAAAAGATTGAGAAAAGTTGAGTATATTTCCATTCCAATCCTTCATTAACATATATAAATTTGATCTGTTGCTGGGGTTTTCCCCCCATAATATCACGTTGGACTCAATATCAAGCATGATGCATTTTCTTCTCCAGAATTCATTGGTATCTTTAAGCTTCTTCCTCAGAGTTTCTTCAGTCTCGTGGCCAGTTCGAGGATTCCTCAGCCATATCTTTTAGGAGTCTCGTTTCAATTCGTCATATGTTTGAGCCCATAGTCTTTGGACAAATCCTTCCTTTGATCCTTTCCACTAATTTGGGGGAGGTGATTGCTATAGAATTCCCTCTCGGTCTTGTGTCTATGGAATCAAATAGAGTAGTCTTATTCCCTCTTCAATATTCTGGAATATTGGAGAGTGAAGAGATATCGTCTCTTTGACAAGCCACCTATCTGCTCATGCAGTCATTTCTATAGTAGTGCCTTACATCAACAAGCAGAGTGCGTCAAGGTTATCATATTTTTTCTTGGTCCTCCTGCAGCAGTGGAGATGTCAGGAAATCTATCAGCCTCTCACATTCCAGGTAGAATGATTTTCCTTATAGCTCATTTATTACATCCCATTAAGTTTCTACTCAGATTAGCGTCCAGATCTGATGTTAATATTCTTCCTCCAGACTAGGCTCTGGCAGTAGATGCTCTGGCCCAGTCATAGACATCACATTTTGTTTAAATATCTTCAATTTAACTTTCTAGTTCCAATTGTCTTTAAGAACTTTTGTCAGCGGAATGTAATTATCACTTTAATCACTCCTGCTTGGCCCAGAGTTAATCAGTGGATCTTGTATTCCTCTTTGTGGAAATCCAAAGGGTCTTTCCCAATGTTGCGGATTTTCTATCTCGTTTAAGAGCAGCTTTCCTTTCAGCATTCCACAAATCTTCCTTATGTGTATTTGCTTTATTTGGTATTTTCCAAGTGACCTGTTTCTCAGAAATGGATTTTTTTTTGTCTGAACTTAAGTATTCTTAACCAATTCAAATCTAGCTGTTACAGGAGAATTTACTACCATATTTAAGGTTTTCAAACGGTTGTATGACCAACACATTATCACACCCGATTCTGCATCCCATCATCAAATCATAGATTCATAGGATATCCTTTGATGACTTAAATCGACCAGATGACCCGTAGGGTCTGGTCTTATGTTTTACTAATTACATATACCTACCTCCTTTCAGGATTGGTTAAGCCTATTGCAACTAAATTTGGCTACATGGTTACCTATAATGATAGGAAGCAGCATGATGATGTTGGGGTCACAAGGTCAAAGGTCAAGGTCACTGTGACCTTGATACAGAACTCTACTTTTCAATATTAAGTTTTTGCGCTTAGCAAACCTTTTCAGCTTATATTTCACGATTGGTTAAGCCTATTGCAACTAAACTTGGATACATGGTAGCAGCACGATGATGTTGCGGCCACAAGGTCAAAGGTTAAGGTCACTGTGAACACCTTGATACAGAACTCTGTTATTTCAACACTAAGTTTTTGCATTTAGCAAAACTTCTAAGCTTATATTTCATGACTGATTAAGTCTATTGCAACTGAACTTGGATACATGATTATCTATAGTTAGGAAGCACCATGATGTTGGGGTCACAAGGTCAAAGGTCAATGTCACTCTGACCATGATACAGAACTCTCTTATTTCAACATTACGTTTTGGCGCTTAGCAAAACTTCTCAGCTTATATTTCATGATTGGTTAAGCCTATTGCAACTAAACTTGGATACATGGTTACCTAAAATGTTAGGAAGCAGCAGGATGATGCTGGGGTCACAAGGTCAAAGGTGAAATTTCTGGCGGTGGGGTTGGCTTGAGACTTCATTTAGATGGTTATATCATGTTAAAATATGATTATCCAGTAAAGATATTCATTATCTAATTTAGCCCAGCATTTATACCCAGATATGCCAAAATAGCACATATTTTGGTATTTCATATTTGTCATAAAATGAAGCGAAATTAGGGAAATTTACTTTTCAGCTTTAGTCAGATATTCAGAGACAAGTCAGCATAGGATCAACTGCCTCTTCATGGATCTGCAGAAAGCTGGATTATATAACTGGATTTCATCAAATGAATGATGTCTCGGTTGCTATCAAAATAGGTCATGTGATATCTATCAGCCAATGAGGTTGTCATTGTGCTTAATGACCTGTTGAATGGCTATGGGTATTTGATTAACCCGCTTAATGCCTCATCGTGAGATATAGCATTCAAGCAAATTACTATGGATCTCATCATTAGAGAAAGTATGGAGATACCTGAAGGAGCCTTCAGTCACTCAATAACCACAATACCCAGCAGACAGCGGCTGTAAAAATTCATCATACTACTCGCTTCACTTCAGAGAAGGAAAGAGCTATAGTAATGCAAGGAGGTAGGTTGTAATGCAGTAGTCCATGGTAGTTATTTTTATGGTATTGCGCAAAGACATATGCCCATAATAAATTCCTCTATTAACTCATGTCTTGGGTCCATCTGTTTAATTGCATAACTCTGAAATCATTCTTTTTCTATTAGCTGCTGCATTTGTTATGGCGTTCAGATATCCATATTATTTTTTGTGAATGATCTTTCCTAGGTGGTAGGAGATCTGGCTTCATTCTTTGCCCTTTAAGAGCTCTTATGTACAAAACCCCCCACAGACCCCCCTTGCGGGTTGGTCTGTTGTTTTATTAACCACTATAAAAACATACTTACCATTCAATCACTACTTGCTAAATCAATTATTTGCATTTTGCTATCAGAATAAGATTTTTATGCCTGCATACACACCTCCCCATGCCTAATCCTATTCCTATGGACCCTCAACCAGGCTACTGGTTGAGTCCCATCTCCAGCCTACCATCAGGTATAGACTGGCACCAGTCTATACTCACCTCATAGTGAGGCTTGTCGCTAAGCGCGCTCGCGCATGTGCATTAGAGCCTGAATAGGAAACAGATTCACTTTTCTAAATTTAAGTGCAAAATATTTAGTCTGATTCTCAAATCTTACCACGCGGGGTGGTTGAGGCCGGGTCATAGTGATTGAACGGTAAGTATGTTTTTATAGTGGTTAATAAAACAACAGACCAACCCGCAAGGGGGTTCTGTGGGGGGGGGGGTTGTTATTACACTACAAAAACATCCATTACCGTTCAATCACTACTTGCTAAACCCGTAGATTTGGTCAGTGCCCCCTGTCCACATAAGGTGGGAGGAGATTAGAGAATCAGTAAACCAGGATAAAAATCAAACCAATCTTATCCCAATGTTAATAACATAACATCATAGTGCATTTAGCTCAATCACACCGTGATTAGCAAATAAGAACAACTTGAACTTAAAGAAATAAATAAAAACCAAAAGAAGACTCTCACCATTTCTCACAGACGCATAGTCCTAACGAAAATGGTGGGAAGTGCTTGGTAAACAGTCTTTGGCTTTTTTAGTTAACAAACAAGGATAAAATTAAATCAATCTTATCCAAATGTTAACAACATAACCTAATAGAGCATTTAGCTCAATCACACCGTGATTAGCAAATAAGAACAACTTGAACTTAAAGAAATAAATAAAAACCAAAAGAAGACTCACCATTTCTCACAGACGCATAGTCCTAACAAAAATGGTGGGAAGTGCTTGGTAAATAGTCTTCGGCTTTTTTAGTTAACAAACAAGGATAAAATTAAATCAATCTTATCCAAATGTTAACAACATAACCTAATAGAGCATTTAGCTCAATCACACCGTGATTAGCAAATAAGAACAACTTGAACTTAAAGAAATAACTAAAAACCAAAAGAAGACTCACCATTTCTCACAGACGCATAGTCCTAACGAAGATGGTGGGAAGTTCTTGGTAAATAGTCTTCGGCTTCTTTATTTAACAAACAAGGATAAAATTAAACCAATCTTATCCAAATGCTAATAACCTAACCTAATAGTGCATTTAGCTCAATCACACCGTGATTAGCAAATAAGAACAACTTGAACTTAAAGAAATAACTAAAAACTAAAAGAAGACTCTCACCATTTCTCACAGACGCATAGTCCTAACGAAAATGGTGGGAAGTGCTTGGTAAATAGTCTTCGGCTTTTTTATTTAACAAACAAGGATAAAATTAAACCAATCTTATCCAAATGCTAATAACATAACCTAATAGTGCATTTAGCTCAATCACACCATGATTAGCAAATAAGAACAACTTGAACTTAAAGAAATAAATAAAAAACAACAGAAGACTCTCACCATTTCTCACAGACGCAGAGTCTTAACGAAAATGGTGGGAAGTGCTTGGTAAATAGTCTTCGGAAATTTTAAAGTTAAAAGTGGAAATGTATGAAAGAAGGAAGCTGCTGCACTCTGGTCTTTGAGATAAAAGGATGTAAAGGTGTATTCACATTTCCCTCCTGCCACCTGCATGAACTCATCTAAAGACGAACCCTCAAAAAGAGCGAAAGAAGTAGCCCTACCTCTAACGTCATCGGCTTTAATAAGGTAGAGATTAACTTGATCCGGTGAGGCTATCTTATAACAAGGCTTAATTATTCTCTCAAAAATCCATCTGTCAATCGAAGAATTAGAGACCGGCTTAGATAACTCTTCCTCGTAGGAAAAACATAAATGAGATGGATCGACTCTTATAACCTTTGATCGCTGATTGAATGTTCCTAATGCCTTACTAGGACACCAAAATTTTTTTTTTGGATGGCGACAGACGAAAAAGATTTTTAAAATGATCGGACTAGCGGGATAGCGGTTAGTTTGAGTTTTAGATAAAAAATTCCTTCTGGGATATCAAACCAAGCCGTCTCCTGAACCTATAAATCTCTCCTTTTCAGCCGAAAGAGCATGAATCTCTTGAACGCCTTCCAGCAGAGGCTGTAGCAACAAGAAACAACAGCTTTGACAATTAAAACAAAACCAAGCTTACTACTGGTAGAATAAATAGGTTCAAAATGGCGACCTGCCAAAACTTGAAGAACCAAAGCCCAACTCCAGGAAGGTACAGGCTTAGCAATCTGAGGACGAATATTACTTAGACCTCTAATAAAGCCATTAAAAGTCTTAGTATCCTAGTATACGGGAAGAAGAGGGAAATCTACCAGAAATCTAGGTCTAAAAACCAAATCCTCTTTGGCCAAAAGGGAGCTATCAGAAGAATTTCGCAAACCTGATCCTTTACCCTCTTCAAAACTAACTGAATCAAAATCGTTCGAGAGAAGGCATAGGCAAACATTCCTGTCCACTACTGAGACAGAGCATCCAACCCCAGGGCTTGACTGTCCGGAAAAGGATACATGTAAGAGAAGATCTGAGCATTCAGAGAGGCCGCGAACAGCTCTACTAAAGGACAATCCATAAGACTAAACCTCATTCCTCCTTCTAAAAATGAAGGAAAAACCCCATGGCAATGACTGAACGAATCGAGATTTAGAAGGCTAACAGACAATCCAACCAATGCACAGAAGCCTGGATCCACTTTCCAATGAATAGCCTCTTCTCTAGACTCCTTGCCAATCATAGACAGGCAACAACCCCTCTAAAGCTAATAGCTTCTAATAATAAGGAACAGAAGACCATTTTGGAAGAAGAGACTACATAGAAGGATTCTAGATCCAAGAATATCTAGCCCCTTTTAATAAGGCCCCCCTTAAAGAAGTGTCAAACTTACTATATGCTAAAGAGGACTGCTCATAGAAAACACATAGATTACATATGCCAAAAATCCTGGGCTATATCATAATGCTTAGTCCTCACTAAATAGGTAACTCACGTTTATTATGGATATTTTAATAATACCGCTTACTCTGAATGGAGACCAAAAAGGGTCATATCAGTATAGCCTAACTTATTAATAATGCTAAAGACTCTGCAAAAATTATAGATAATATTATTTACAGAGATTTAACCAGAGATTGTGGCAAACCAAAACCCCATAGTAAGTCTATGGGAGTGCTTATAGTCAAGATATAGCCAAATCATGTGCCCGAGATCTACATGAATCCCAAAGAAAGGAAAGATTGAACACTGATACTAGATATTAACTGATTGAATACTGAATTTTGCAAACGACATATTACAACTGTAATATCTCTTGACTTGCAAAGATTTAGAAAACAGTTTGACCGAAAATAGTTGGTGGATGCTTAAATCCAAAGATTCTCGTCCGCTCTTCCCCCCTCCAACGCAACCCCAACCCCACTCCAACCGGCCCACCGCCAGCCCCCAGACAACAATCTCAACGAGCAAAAACCCAATAATCACCGAATAGTCCGGGAATAATCCGACCGAAAATTGCCGGTGGCATCACCAACAACCCTCAGCCAAACTGCACCCAAAATACCCAGCAAATCCAGAGCCCCCCCCCTCACTCCCCCTCCCCCCCCCCCCCCCCCCGAACCACCGTCCAAAGGCCCGCAGCAACCCAGTCAATATAGAGCAAAAATTACGCTATAAAAGGAAAAACAAAGAAAATCTGGAAAAAATGAAAACAAAACGAACTCACCGAAACTATGTCAACGCAGAAGAAGAATCCGACTCATATTCCTCCTTCCTGCCCCTTTATCCGATTGATTATCTTTTCTAAGCGAATAATGTACTTGTAGTCATTATCCTGTACTCATAATGATCCTATGAAACCTCTACTGAATCTAATTCTTTTCAGCGACTGATAAAATTATACTACGATTTACTTAAAAATCAGGGTTATCCCATCCACAAATAAACTCCCTTTGGTTAAATAAATATGTCAACCTGCCGACATAAGAGGTAAAAGGAGCGAGAAAAATGGCTGAATGGCCCGAAGACAACTGGCCATCTAAAGTTGGATGAAAGCAAAAATCGTATCTCGAAATAATGCGTGAAATACACACTGACTTATCGGCTGATGAAATGCGCATATAAAATAATCTGCAACAACATTCCCATACGGTAACCAGTCAGGAGTGTCTTTAATTACGTTGAAAATTGTCCCTGATAAACAAATAAATGTCTGAATAGACTACAATTCCAAGAGAGACTACAAGACTGGCAATGCCTTGGTATGAATATTTTCAGCCATTAAACATTCCCAATATTAAACAAATAAGGAAATAAGACTAATTCTTAGGCAAGAAGATGACTAGATTCTAGGAAAGCGGATGTGGAAAAACGGAAACGGAAATGCATAAACCGGAAGTATACTACCGGACACTGATCAAAATCCTACAACCCGGATGTACAAAATTACAGGAAGAGGAAGCTGAAAAACCGGAAATGGATGAACAATGAAATGCCGGGTAAAACCGGAAATGACCCTATACCCGGCTGTACGAAATCCGGATGTGGAAAAAAGGAAAAGGAAATGGATAAAACCGGAAGTAGACTACCGGAAACTGATCAAGATCCTCCAACCCTGCTGTACAGAATAACCGGAAGAGGAAACTGAAAAAACGGAACCGGAAATTGATGAACAATGCAATGCCGGGTCCAACAGACCCGGATATGCATTCTTCCGGAAGCTCTCCTGAAACCGGAAATGGAAATCGGAAGTCCATCCAGGTCTGGACGACCCGGAAGTACACCCCTAAGACCGGAAGCGGAAGTGTACTGACTATCGTCCAAACCGGAAACGGAAATGCCTCTGCCGGAATTCGAAAATAAAAGGAGTCCTCAGACTCCGGATATCCGGAAGCGCTAATAGAACCAGAAACGGAAGTAGGTACCAGATCTCTAGGACCCGGATGTCCTACCTAACCGGAAGACAGACCGGAAGTGGCCGAACGGAAGTGGTAACCGGATCTTACCGACCTGGATTACCCACTAAACCGTAAGTCCTACCGGAAACGGAAACCACCGAATAAGGAACCGGATCTTGAAGACCCGGATGTTTTGCTAGACCGGAAGTTCGGACGGAAAAAGACTGATGCGGAAAAACGGAAGTAAACCCGAGTCCACCACAACGGAACTTAACGACCGGAACCACCGTAAAACTGGCATTCTCATAAGGACTGGCCTTATAGACGCCGGTTTCAGCCGACGCCACCACAGCTTGAGGGTTATGCCCGTCACCTTCAAGTCTTATGTGGATTTTATCTGGTGCACTGCATCGAGCACACCTTCAAGAGCTTGGATGCTCTTGACTTCTGCTTTGGTGACACTAACCTGCATCGAGGTTAGAGGGGCCGACATTCCCCATTTGCGGGAACGCCCGCTAGCCTTCGGGCTATCCTCCGAACTTGAAGAACTTTCTTGCTTATTTGGCCTCCTTAATGGCAGAAGATATTTGCTCATCGAGAGATTTAGTCAGCACCGAGGCAAAATATTCGAACCTCGCAAAAAGCGCCAACCCGGTGTCAGAATTTCCCGACGAGCGATTGTGACAGACAAATCTTTAAAAATCAAATCAAAATGCTTTCGCTACCGAAACCGGCCACCCTTTACAAATTCCACACATAGAATTGGGTGTACCGGATGTACACTTCGCACAGATGTGCCCGGCGAACTCGATAGAGTGATGACGATCACATTTTGACGATGAACACTTTGCCTTATCTGACAATTTGTTACAGGCTCTAGAAATGGACTGGACATTATTAATGATGATGATGAAGTAAGGATAGGCATAATAATCAAGATACCACGAAGCAAAACGATCTTCGCGAAAACCGGCAATATATAAAATTCGTCTATAAGATACCATATAAACACAATTATACTTCCTAGACGTAACTTAGGGAGGATTGACTTCATATTGGGCATATTCTTCCGAGATATAAAGTCAAAAGGTATCACTGACACAGCGCAAAACACAAAAACTTATACAAATATTTTTAGACAACTATTCTGCCTGCAGAATAATTGAAAAGTGAATCTGTTTCCTATTCGGGCTCTAATGCGCATGCGCGAGCGCGCTTAGCGACAAGCCTCACTATGAGGTGAGTATAGACTGGTGCCAGTCTATACCTGATGGTAGGCTGGAGATGGGACTCAACCAGTAGCCTGGTTGAGGGTCCATAGGAATAGAATTATGCATGGGGAGGTGTGTATGCAGGCATAAAAATCTTATTCTAATAGCAAAATGCAAATAATTGATTTAGCAAGTAGTGATTGAACGGTAATGGATGTTTTTGTGGTGTAATAACAACCTAATTGTTTTCAATCCTTTCCGAAAACTATACCCAATTTAAAAGATCTTTTTGAAACACCGTTCAGATTACTTATGCGAATTTGTTTAGTAAGCACGCATCTCAACAACTGGATTACAGACACTAGAATGTATCTCCAGGAGACACTCAGTAAGTGTTAAGGTGCACGATGTTCGTGGTATGGCCTTTTCCATCGCATTCTATGCAGATCTATCAGTGGACGACATTATGTAGGTTGCAGTATAAATGCCAGGATCTACAGTATTTTTATCTGAAAGATCAGATTCAATTCGCGATCTGTGACATTACTAGTTTCGCCACTCAAACCAAGACTCAATTACCTAGATTCTTTAGTCAGCCGTCTTCTTCACCATCTCGTGTCTGTTTTTAAATTCTCTTTGACAAGATTTTCTAATTATCGCTATTTTAGTGTATTTTGTTTAGAACATTTGTTTGTTCATGCTCTTTCAGCACTTCAGCAATTTAGTTGATTTTAGTATTTTTGTGGATTAACCTTTCATTCCTGATTTGCAATTTACCAACCCACCTAGTATTTGCCTCTGACCAATTCTATGTTTTAGCAAACAGTGTTGAGTGGCTTAGTATTTTTGTTGTGCTACAAAACGACTCAGACGTATATACTGGTCTGGCGTTTTGTTATCTTACTAAAATACTTACCACTCAATTCACTGTGGCCTATCTCGGCCACCCCACGTTGTTAAATTGCAAATGATTTTTAAATTTTTTGGCATGAATTAATAAATGATGGCTTGGATTCGGTCGCATGCATAGTAGGATAAGTCTGCATGCTCACAGACTCGTTTATATGCTCTCTAAAATAGGAAGAGGATCCGGTTCCCTAGAGCAATGAGTGCATTAGAGCTAAAGAGATACTATCAAGAATACCCAATGGAGGGATGTATCTCTGCTAACCTTGTTTACTATGGAACCCACACATCATTGGAATGAATGGGTTAAAATTTTCTGAGATATCTAAGTCAGGTGACTTATAGCAAACAGTGAATTGAGTGGTAAGTATTTTAGTAAGCTATCAAAATGCCAGACCAGTATATACATCTTGGGCGTTTTGTATCAAGGTCACAGTATCAGTGACCTTGACCGTGTGACCTCAGTATCATTATGCTGCTTCCTAACAACAGTATAGGCAACCACATAGCTAAGTTTAGTTACAATAGGATTAATTGATCCTGAAATATAAGCTGAGAAGTTTTGCTAAAAGCAAAAACGTAACATTGCCATCTCCGTCAAAAAAGTGACGGCGAGACAAAAAACAGGGTTTTGTATCATGGTCATAGTGACCGTAACCTTTGATCGTGTAACTTCATTATCATCACGCTGCTTCCTAGCAGTATAGGCAAACACCTAGCCAAGATTAGTTGCAGTAGGATTAATAGATCCTGAAATATATACCGAGATTTGCTAAATGCAAAAAACATACATTGTTGACGCCATCGCCAGTCGAAAAAGTGATACATATGACTTGCTTTCTGCTTCCCAAGTGAGACAAAAATTGCCTAATCATGCAAGCCTATACATAAGTGTCCTCAAGTTGGAGTACCTGAATGAGAAATACCTTTCACACCAGTCTATGTGAAACAAGACACATACTGAATATCCTAAAGACAATTTAAATTTCAGTCCTCTCTTGGCCATTGGTCATTCACAAGGGAAAGTTTGATTTTCTTGACCAATCTTTAATGATAAAATAAATTGATCATCCTATTATGTTCATATTTACCTGTATTTTGGAAGCCAAACTATGATTGGAAATTTCCGTTTGAGATTGTCAAATGAACAGCAGGAACGCGCTTCCTCTCTGGCACGGTTCTTTATTTTCTCATAAATATTTACTTTGTCATGACCTCGCTTTTCTGTACTGTGCTCAGGATCAGACTGTGATGTCATGCTGCAGAAACACACAGAATTACACCAAAACCATTAGAACACAACACATGGCTCTGATCTAGCTGTCACTCAAGTATCTGATGACTTAATTTAAAAATATGTCACTTATTAGCTGATGTCACAATTAAATGGAGCAGGCGCAGGAACTAAGTGGATAAGGTCTGTCACGAATGTATCTGAATTATATCTTTGGTGAATTAAAAATTTAATAAAGATTCTGTTCTTTTGAAACTAATTTGACAGGGAGCTGTTGCTATGGAAATTGCTAGTTATGTAAAAGAGGGATAGGTCAACGAATATCCCATATCTTATGTAAAATCCTCACTATTCATTGGTACACAAAACAAGAGGCTCAGAGTAGAAAGGCCATATAGGTATTATACATGTAGAGCCCTATACATTCTTTGCCAGCAATTCAACAGTTCTGGCTAGTAACACATAAATCTGAAGACTAGTACAAATTGTAGCCAGACATTTTAGGAATATTTTAGATGATTTCCTGAACATTTTCGAAAATCCAAGATGGACAAAAAATTACTAATCAAAATTTTATGTAGGAATCTTTTTACCCTATATCCTAAAGGTCCTTTCAACAAAGTTTGGCTCAAATGGGCCAAACTTTTCACTGATGAATTCCCCATATCTCATTTTCAAGACAACCATTCCGGAAAACTGTTGAATATTTTGAAATTAACTTGACTGGAAGCCATTGCTACCTTAGGCAGCAACGACTTCCAGTTAAATTAATTTCAAAATATTCAACAGAGTAGGTTTTATATAGTAAAGAAAACTTTTTTCAAGATTTGTCGGTGAAAGGGTTAATGATGAGTTATCATTTAACCGATTTCCTGAACATTTTCTGGATTTCAAGAATGTGGCCAAACAAACATTGACCAATCAAATTTCTGTAAGTCTTCTCAAGCCGACCAGAGTAGAGTCCCTTCAGCCAAGTTTAGTTTAAATCAGGCATTAGTTAATGATGCGTATTACTACTGATTTCCTGCATTTTCCGGAAATCTGAGATGGATACCAGACAATTTGTCTAATCATGTTCTCTTGAACACTCATTCTCTGGAAAAACTTAGCCCTTGGCCTTGATGAAGTTTTATGAGTTTCAAATCATTTGGCCAGTGTTTTTTAGAAGATATTTAAGTGTTTCTAAAATTAGCACAAAATCCAAGATGGCCACCGCCCAAATTGTTCAAACAGCTTCGTTTGAACAATCTTGAATCTCTATGCCATTAGGAATATTTCCTGCCAAATTTACTTGAAATGGTCACTGATCCATTTATCTGACAAAAGCGAGTGGAAAATTTGACATCACCATACCTATAAACATACATACAGCAAACCATCAAGACCCATCAAATGCTACAGATTTTACGTATCAACTTTCATTGAACAAACTTTAACGGCCCTTAGTCCGTCATAACTTTTTGGTGAAAACTAGGTCATCCAAGATGGTCGCCAGACAAATCGACCAATCAGCACTGATATTAACCAATCAACCATTCAGGAATTAACTATTCCTGCTTCCCACCCCCCTCCCTCCCTCCCTCCCTCCCTCCCTCCCTCCCTCCCTCTCTATATATATATATATATATATATATATATATATATATATATATATATATATATATATATATATATATATATATATATATATAGAGGGAGGGTTAATTCCTCAATGGATGATCATGCTGTGGCATTTACAGCACTACAGAGACACACTGGGTGACTCGCCAGTGACTATTATTATTGTTGTTGTGACCTGATTGTTTCATCACAAATAATACAACCGAGAATAGCTATGATATTATGTCTTAAATATCCTGCCAATGCAAGAGTCCAGACTGTAAAATATATTAGCCTTACTGTGAACTTGCGATTAGTATGTCATGCAATTCTGGATGTTAATCATATTTGGTCATTCACGGCTTATGACTTGTGATTTCAAAGTGATGCTCGCCTATGACTTGTGAATTCAAAGTGATGCTCACCTTCCCATCACTAAGCGTGATGCCTGTATTTTTCAACTCTATTCACACTTAACAGAATGCACAGATTAAAGAACGAATACTGATGTTATGGAGTAGCAAATTTTGAAGAGATGATGAATTACGATGGTTTTACAACTTGGGGATTTCCATATCGCAGCGGCTTATTAAACATTGTCAGCAGTAAATGTGTATGTCTGGACAAGAGTCCCAAGCCGTTTCCTCTCTGGAGGAACTAATAAAAGTAGTAAGCAGCAGTTGATAACCAGACAGAAGTAGCAACAGCGGTGACTGCTTGGGTGTTGGATGCTATTAGTTAAATCAGTGTTTTTCCGGGGTACAGGCTGTTACCACATGCGCAAACATTGTATAAGGAAATATAATTGTTTGAGCATGTGGTAACAGCCTGTAGCCCCAGAAAACATTGGTGTAACAAATTTATTACCCCTCAAATGTCAGTGAGGGAGTAAGAGTAAGAGATACACTGATGAAAAAAAATCCAGACTTTTGCCCGAAAGCTGGGATATCCCGAGATATCCTGCCATTTCCGAGCTCTGCAAACCAGGAAAAAACAGGAATCTTTTAGCCTGTGGAATCCTGGATTGCAGGCAATAACAACACTCCCGGCGTATCCAGGCTTTTCCTGGCTTTAAAACGCTTGGATTAGCCAGGAAAAGCAGACGTGAAACTGACAAACTAAGAAGCCAGGAAAAGCCTGTATAAGCCTGGAATTTTAATCTCTTGTTTTCAAAGTCAAAATCTGGGCTTTTTAGAAGTGCCAGGAAATGCCTGGACTTTAGTTATTCTGCATGAAGGTAATAAAATAACAAGAGGCCGGAGGGCCTGTGGCGCTCACCTGGACCATTGGCATTTAAACCATTTGCATATAAATAGACATGATGGATGATTTACGGAAAATCCAAGATGGCCACCAACAAATTGACCAATCAAGACTCTCCTTTAATATGTTGAAACCTACCATCATAGAATTGTTCCACCCATGTTTTGTTGAAATTGGGTTATTGATTAAAGAAGTAGTTTTTAAATAGTTCCGAAAAACTCAGAAAATCAGGTCTTGCTGCCAAAACATTGACCTATCAAAATTCTGAATAGAATTTCTAGAGGCTACGACAATAGGATCCTTCCAGCCAAAATTGCCCAAGCGATTAATGAGGAGTAGCATTTTATATGAATTCCCATTTATTGGAAAACCCAAGATGGCCACCATTAAAATCAAGCCTTCAAAATTCTGTGTACAAGTTCTGAGGTGTACAGGCCTAGGGTTCTCCAGCTGAGTTTAGTTGAAATCGGCCAAGCGGTTAATGAGGAGTAGTCTTTTAACTGATTTCCCAAAATATTCAGAAAATCCAAAATGGGCGCCGGAAAAATTGACCTATCAAAATTTTATATGCATCTCCTAAAGCCTACCGCCATAGGCTCATTCCAGCCAGTCTGGTTGAAATCGCCCAAGTATGAGTAGACGATTTTCCGCCATTTTTCGGAAAATTCAAGATGGCCACAGAATAAATTGAAAATTCTATATACAAGCTCTGAAGCAAAGTACTTTAGGGTCCTTCCAGCCAAGTTTGCTTGAACTCGAACTTGAACTGGGAAAATCCAAGATGGCCGCCAGAAAAATGGATCAATCAAAATTATGTATACAAGTTCTGAAATCTACCAGCCTAGTATCCTTCCATCCAAGTCTGATTGAAATTGCTCAAGCAGTTAATGAGGAGTAGCGTTTTAAACGACTTCCTGCCATTTTTCAGAAAATCCAAGGTGGTTGTCGGAAAAACTGACCAATCCAAATTTGTTACATAAGTTCTGAAGCATACTAGGCTAGGGTTCTTCCACCCAAGTTTGATTGAAATCGGCCGAGTGGTTATCAAGTAGGCTTTTAAGTGATTTCCAGAAATATTCAGAAAATCCAAGATGGCCACCAGAAAAATTGACCAATTAACATTCTGTATACACGTTTTGAAACCTACCAGCCTAGTATCCTTCCAGCAAAGTCGGGTTGAAATTGCTGAAGCAGTTAATGAGGAGTAGCGTTTTAAACGATTTCATGCCATTTCTTTTGGAAAATTCAAGATGGCCACTGGAAAAATGGACCAATCAAAATTCTGTATACAAGTTCTGAAGAATACCAAATTTGATTGAAACCGGCCAAGTGCTTATCGAGGAGTAGGCTTTAAGTGATTTCCAGAAATTTTCAGAAAATCCAAGATGGCCAACAGAAAATTTAACAATCAAAATTCTGTATACAGTTTCTGAAACATATCAGCATATGATCCTCCCAGCTTAGCTTGGTTGAAATTGTCCAAGGAGTTAATGAGTAGCGTTTTAAAGAATTTTACGCAATTTTTCAGAAAATTCAGGATAGGCGCCGAAAAAATTGACCAATCAAAATTCTGTATATTAGTTCTGAAGTCTACCCCGATAGGGTCCTTCCAGCCAAATTAGGTTGAAATCTGCCAAGCAGTTAATGAGGAGTAGCATTTTTAAGCAAAAGTTGATCGCCGGACGGATGCCGGACGGTCGTCATGCCATAAGCTCACTTGGTCATTCTGGCCAGGTGAGCTAATAAAGTCTGAGTGCCAGGAAGTGCCAGGAGTTTAGTTATTTTCTTCATCATGTGAAAAAGCCTTTACTTTAATTGACCTCATGACCTGCTAAAATTGGCGGCAAATTTAAGTCTTTGTCTGAAAAAATGCAGTGCATTAGTATCTATGTATTATGAGTTATGGATACATAATTTACCATTTTGAAAACTCTGACACAACTGTTAGATAGAATACTTAGTACTAGTAACCTTAAAACGGAAATAGCTGTATTGGGAGGTATGTATATTATTGATTTACTGATTTCTCTTTTACCAATTTTGGGACAACTTGTTATTAGATCTATACTATTGCAGTGACCAAACTTTCTAATACATGTAATAATTATGATAATAATCTCTGATTATAGCAAACATATATCAAACAGGGTATCATACAGTTTTAATGCCTTGGTGAAGTTATATTTGTTATTATCTGTTACTTGTTCATCTGGTGCATGTTAAAAGACATGTGTTATATCTAATTTTACACCTGAAAGTCTGAGACCATTCAATTACAAAAATTTACTTAACTGTACTTATTATTTCAGCATACATGTATATCACAGTAAGGTTACACAATTCTCATACATAAGATGTAATTTGTGACATATTATATTATATTATACATGTATAGGATATATCCTAGACATGTATCATTTAGACCATAAAAATGAATGGGCAGGGGAATGAAACTATAGATGAAAACTGAATATTTTGAGATATATATGTGATTAATGAGAATATGCCACAAATAAAGTCCTTGATTGTCTGAGCTCAAAGTTAACGTGCACAGACAATCACAGACATTCCAAATTACAGAACAAGAGAAGACATTTTGAAAATTTATCACTGGTGTGACTGGTTCAATAAACGAGACAATCATTTCAAGTGGTAAATCTTCAAAAATAGTTTTCTCTTGGGTTGCAAATTAACATTTTCTCTAAAAAAATTAAATTTTCCTGAACAATTTGTGCATTTGCACCGTGCTGTACTTAGACACTCATGGTTATACAGAAGGAGTTCATTGCATTTGGCAGAAACGAGTTTCTATATAAAAAATATATTCAGTGGATTTTTTCACTGGGGCCATGATGGCATAATATTGTTTGTTTGTATATATTAACTTACAGTCTACTACATGTAGAACAAAACATGCAGAGGAGCTTCTAAGCATGAGTGATTAAGTATGCAGGAGTGTGCTAAAGCATGCGGTTAAGCGTGCGCGAGGTTGCGGGAGCACATGTCTATGAACGAGGTTGCGGGAACACGTTGTTATTGCCTGAGGTTAAAGGAGCACGTGGGTAACCCTTTAACCTTCGAATTCGTTAAAAAAAAAAATTTCTCATAGAAAATGTCCATTTGCAGACAAGAAGACTATTTTTGAAAATTTATCACTGGAATGACTGGCTCGGTTATCTTCGCTTTGTCTGCAAATGGACATTTGTCAAGACCATGGCAGAAGTCATTTTTGGCTGATATGAGGATTAAATGGTTAAGCATGCGCAAGGTTGTGGGATCATGCGGATTTGCGTACGTGAGGTTGCGGAAGCATGCGGTTAAGTGTGCATGAGGGCGGGAGCATGTGGTTTAAAGTGTGCACATGGTTGCAGGAGCATGCGGTTAAGCATGCGCAAGTTTGCGGGAGCATGTGATTAAGTGTGGATTTACGTATGTGAGGTTGCAGAAGCATGCAGTTAAGTGTGCTTGTGGTTGCGGGAGCACGCAGATAAGCATGTGCACAGTTGCGGGAGCATGCGGTCAGGCGTGCACAAGGTTTCAGGAGTATGGGGTTAAGCGTGCGTGAGGTTGCTGGAGTGCGTGCTTAAGGATGCACAAGGTTGCTGGAGCACACAGTTAAGCGTGTGCGAGGTTGTGGGAGCATGTGATTCACACAGTTAAGCGTGTGCGAGGTTGTGGGAGCATGTGATTCGGGTATATTCCTGGATTTTCCGGCCTATTCCTTGCTTTTCTGGGTTATTCTTAGCTTTTCCAAGATTTTTCAGCCTATTTCTGGCTTCTCCGAGCTATTCCTTACTTTTTCGGCCTATTCCTAGCTTTTCCAGGCTATTCCTGTTTTTTCTGTGTTATTTCTGGGTTTTTTTTTGGCTATTCTTGGCCTTTCTACGCTATTCCTGCCTTTTCCGTGCTATTTCAGTCTATCCCGGGCTATTCCTGGCTTTTCCAGGCTATTCTTGGCTTTTGCTGATTTATATAAGCAATCCTGGCTTTTCCTGGCTCACTATTTCATTTAACGTTCCTGGCTTTTCCATTTCTGGCTTTTCCCAACTGCATAATGTCCTCGCTTTTCCTGGCTTATCCTGTCTGAATTACATCGTGGCTTTTCCGAGCTATGAGGAATGGGTATTGTGAGAAGTACCAGATACATAGCAGGATATCCAAGGATTTCCTGGCATCATTCTAGGCTAATCAGAGCTAAAAATGCCAGGATATACAGGGAATTCCAGGCTTTTTTCACCAGGGTAGAGATAGAGTGAGTGAGTGAGTGAGTGAGTGAGTGAGTGAGTGAGTGAGTGAGTGAGTGAGTGAGTGAGTGAGTGAGAGAGGGAGGGAGAGAGGGAGGGATGTCATGACCTTTGTCGTTCACTGTTGTTACGTCATAATTAATCTGCGCATTGAAAACTAAAAAACATCCGTGCAGATACCATGTAGTAATTTGCCCTAGCGTTCTGGAAATACCAGATCAATCAGCCCTGATCGTAACCAATCAAATAACATCATTTAGTCATGTGACATTACTGAGGGGTAATAATAGGTGGTAACGCAATGTGACATCATGTTATTGGACTTGGTCTGTGATATGTTGTGTGACAATCAACAGGCTACCAGGGCCACAAATACGAACCTAGTTTAGTCTGCCAGCAGTGAGGAATGGGTATTGTGAGAAGTACCAGATTGGTCTGATGATAGTGGATGACACATTATAAATGTAATTATCTGATGGTTGAAGAGGTGAGCAGTCAGCACGCTACAGTATTCTCTTCCGCCACTAGCTTCTATGCTGTACAATTTTTCCAAGAGTGAGAGGTTTTCGTAAATCAGTTTGAACCACAGAACTAAATGTCTCTCCCATCTCCTGTTTGTCACAGTGGCATTGACCATTGACCTTGTGACCTCCGTGTTATCATGCTGCTTCCTACCATTATAGGCAACCATGTATTCAAGTTTAGTTCCAATAGGATCAACGAGTTGCTGAATGGAAAAACTTAAGGTTGAAATTTTAAGCAAAGGTCAAATAGCAATATTAGAATGGCCTTGACCTTTGACCTCCAAGTCACCATCCTGTATCCTCTTGCCATAAGCAACCATGTACCCAAGTTGTGTTCCATTAGGGGCAAGCAATCCTGAAGTATAACATGATAACATTTGCTAAGCCTAAAAACTTAACATTGAAAAATAGTTTTGTAGAGGTCAGAATGACTGTGACCTTTGATGTTTTGCCTTCAGTGTCAGCATGTTGCTTCCTAAGATCATAGGTAACAATGTATCCAAGTTTAGTTCCAATAGGATTAACCAATCCTAAAAGATATGCCAAGAAGTTTTGCTAAATGCAAAAACCTAACATTGAAAAAACAGAGTTTGTGTTAAGATCACAGTGACCTTGACAATTTGACCTTGTGACCTCAATATCATCATACCACTTCCTAACAGCACAGGCAATCACATAGCCAAGTTTAGTTGCAATAGGCTTAACTAATCCTGAAATATAAGCTGAGAAGTTTTGCTAAACGCAAAAACTTAACATTGTTGACGCTGCGGTCATTGTTACTGTCGTCATCACCGTCATCGGAAAATTGACACATATGTCTCGCTTTCTGCTTCGCTGGTGTGACAAAAATCTCATATCCTAAACTTTCTGTTCAGACCTGATCAAGTGAATTCTAAGTGGTTTGCGTAACAGTGCAGAAAGCCTTAAGTATTTATTTGATCATAGTCAACAAGTGTAATCTTTGAGACACCTATCTTAGGGTACAATTGGTTTTGTAAAAAGCAGACTTGATGAACCACAAATTTGGTAATCTCCAAACATGTTATCCTATTAGAGTAGTGTCCAATCACCTGAAAACAGCTCTAAATTTCGAGATACCCCAACCTATGGTAGAACAAAACAAGACTAGTATGGTTTTATAGCCCAGTATGTAGTGGCTTAAATAAATGATGCTTTAAAGCTGTGTGGATGAAAAATACTGGAGCTATACCTATTGAAAATTTTCTCAGATATGTGCCCCAATGGGGAAAGCTAATACTTTGGTGCACATTTCATCATATTTATAGCTATTGACTTCTAACTTGGCAGATGCGTAAACTGGGCCATAACGATATAGTTAGTTTGACCTAGTTTCTGGATAATATAGGGCAAACATACATTTTTCAAATTGGAATCAATAGTAAATTATTCAGGCTGCTCAGTTTATCATATTTGACTTTCAAATACAGTAACTAAATTTGGAGTATGCAGACAAAATTCTGAATCAATTTCTCAACATAAGATAAAACAAGAGGCCCAAGGGACTTGCATGGCTCACCTAGAACATAGGCATTTCAACTAGAAAGGCAATCAACTATAAGTAGAAATGTAAGGAGTAAGGAGTGTAACAAGAACACAGCTGCCATGTTTCCGTACGCATCAATTTAACTTGAACAAATTTAATGGCCCTTAGTCCCCAATCATATACACCAAACTTTGGCCCGATCAGGTCAGCGGTTCTGGAGAAGTCATTTTCATGAAAAAAGAGGCGTAAGGACCTGTGAAGCTCTCCTGGACCATTAGCACTTGAAACATTTGCATTTAAATAGACATAATGGATAATTTTTGAAAAATCCAAAGATGGCCATCAAAGAAATTGACCAATACAAATTTTCATTTGATATGTTGAAGCCTACCACCATAGGATTATTTCGGCCACATTTGGATAAACTCCACAAAGCGATTAAGGAGGTGATTCTAGCCAAATTTTGTTGAAATCTGTCAAGCAGTATAAAGAAGTGTTTTGATAATTTTCAGTACATCTTTCATAAAACCTAAGATTTTCACCCAAAAAATTGACCAATCAAAATTCTGAATAGAAGTTCTGGATGACAGCATGACAGGGTTAATCCAGGCACCTTTGTTAATACAGGCAACTTGGGTTACAATCCATCAAGCGTTTAATGATGATTAGCGTTTTGACAATTTCCAGGAAATTTTTCATAAAATTAAAGATTTTCACCAAACAAATTGACGAATCAAGTTCCGAAGCCTATCCTGATGGGGTCCTTCCAGCCAAATTAGGTTGAAATCCACTAAGTGGTTATGTCATCAGGTGTAGCGTTCTGACAATTTCAGGTACATTTTTCATTGTAAGAGACCAATCAAAATTCTGTAGGGTCCTTCCAGTCAAATTAGGTTGATATCTGCCAAGCGGTTAATGAGGAGTAACATTTTGACAATTTCCAGTAAATTTTTCATAAAACCCCCAACAGACCCCCCTTTAGTGGGTTGGTCTGTAGTTTTATTAACCACTATAAAAACATACTTACCGATCAATCACCACTTGCTAAATCAAATATCTGCATTTAGCTATCAGAATAAAATTGTTATGCTCGCTTACATACTCCCTAATGCCAAACCATCACCATGTAGACCCTCAACCAGGCTTCTGGAAGAGGGACCCCCTGCATTAGGCTTACAATAGACTGGCACCAGTCTGTACTCACTCCTTGGTGACGCTTGTCACTAAGCACGCTCGCGCATGCGCAGTAGGTCCCAAATGTGAAAACTGATTCACTTTTCTAAATTTAAGTGCCATATATCCAACCTAGATTCTCAAATCAATACCCAGTGAGGTGATTGAGGCCGGGTCGTAGTGATTGAATGGTAAGTATGTTTTTATAGTGGTTAATAAGACTACAGACCAACCCACTAAAGGGGGGGTCTGTTGAGGGTTGTTATTACACCACAAAAACATCCATTACCGTTCAATCACTACTTGCTAAACCCGTAGATTTGGTCAGTGTCCCACTACGAAACATTGGTGGGAGATTTGAGAATCCATAAGCAAGGATAAAAATCAAACAAGACAAAACGAAATGTTAATAACATAACATAATGGTGCACCTAAATCAATCAAACAGTGATTAACAACTAAATAAAACTTTAAACATAAAGAAATAAATAAAAACCAAAGAACAACTCTCACCATTGCACGCAGACGCACGGTCCTAACGAAAATGGTGGGATGTGCTTGGTAAATGGTCTTCAGCCTTTTTTGTTAAAATTGTAATGTTCCTAAAAAATGAAGCCGCTGCGCTCTGGTCTTTCAAATAAAAAGTAGTAAAAGTAGACTCGGATTTCCATCCTGCAACTTGCATAACTTCGTCTACAAAAGAGCCAACAAAAAGAGCAAAAGAGGTAGCCATCCCTCTAACATCATGAGCCTTAATGTGAGAGAGATTGATTTGCTCAGGAGAAGCAATCTCATAGCAAAGGTGAATGGTCTCACAAATCCATCTAGCAATAGTTGCTTTACAGACTGGTCTGGCTACCCCTTCCGCATACGGAACCCAGAAATGGGACGGATCGGATCTCTTAAAATCAGTACGACGCTTATAAGCTTTAAGAGCTCTGACTGGACACCAAAATCTGTCAGACGGAGAAAAGGAAGATAAAGATTTTAAAATAATTGGTTTAGCCGGATAACGGTTTGATTGAGTCTTCAATAAAAAATCTCTTCTAGGATATAAGACCAAACCGTCCCCAGATTCGATAAACCTATCCTTTTCAGCGGAAAAGCATGGATTTTGGATCGTCTTCTAGCAGAAGCAGAAGCCACTAGAAAAACAGCCTTAAAAGTTAAAAGTTTTAAGCTAATCGTAGAGATAGGTTCGAAATGATGGCCTGCCAAAACCTGAAGAACCAAAGCCAAGTTCCAGGAAGGCAAAGGTTTAGCAACAGGAGGACGAAAATTACTTAAACCTCTGATGAAACCATTAAGAACCTTAGTATCTTTAACATCAGCATTCAACAAACAAGGAAGAGAAGATGCTAAAGAAAATCTATATCCTCTAACAGTATTAGCAGTCAGATGTAGAGAATCGAACAGATAAGATAAAAAGTCTAACACTTGGGAAATAGAAACAGAATCGAGCACGAGATCATGATCTGAACACCATTCTCCAAAAATCTTAAGTCGACCCTTGTAAACTCTTCAGGTCGACTCCCTCCTGGCAGAATCAATGATTTCCTGAGATCTTGCAGAAACTTTATTCTCAAGGACCGAGCACTCGATATTCTCCAAACACACAGACTGAAGATTCCTGGGTTTGGATGAAGGCAAGTTCCCCTTACTTGAGACAACAGGTCTGGGGACACTGGAAGCAGATGAGGGAAGTCTATTAGAAGATCGAGAAGGTCTACAAACCAGATCCTTTTTGGCCAAAAGGGAGCTATCAACAAAATCTCGCAGATCTGGTCCCTGACTTTCTTCAGAATCAAAGGAATCAGGATTGTTGGAGGGAACGCATAAGCGAAGATTCCTGTCCAGGACTGAGATGGGGCGTCCACAGCCAACGCCTGAATGTCCGGAAAAGGAGACATGAAAGAGGAGATCTGGCCATTCAGAGAGGTCGCGAACAGATCTACGTAGGGACGATCCAGGAGGTTGAAGATCGCTTTGACAACCGACCTCTTTAACTGCCACTCTGTGTGGGTGAATTTGGAGGGGCGAGACAATTGATCCGCCAGAAAATTCAGACATCCTGGGACATGGGTGGACACCAGGAAAATCCGGTTCATGCGACACCACATGAGGAGATTCCACACCTCCAAACATAGGCGAGACGACTTTGTGCCCCCCTGCCTGTTGATATGAGATTACTGTTGAATTGTCTGATTGAATCGAGATCTTGAGACCCTTTACCCGATCCGACCAAGAAAGGAGAGGCTTCTTAACAGCCCACAACTCCAGAATGTTGATGTGGGCTGACGACTCCTCCAGGGACCACAGGCCTGAAACAGACAGGGAATCCCAGACCGATCCCCATCCCTCCTTGGAAGCGTCTGTGAAGATGATAGCTTGAGGAGAAGACTTGACCAGAGGAACACCCATCAGAAGCAGAGAGCGATCCTTCCAAAATTCTAGGTGGGGACTTAAATGGTCTCTGACAGGGATCTGATGGTAAATTGAATGAATCGACTGTTTCCACAGGGACATAAGACACATTTGGAAAGGTCTTCTCATCAGCGCCACCCACGGAAGACGCTGACCATCAAGCCTATCACCCGGAGAAAAAAGATTGCTCTGACCACGGCAGAGGACAGAATTTCCATGGCCACTAGGATGGCTTCTACTCTTATATCTGAAGAGAATACTAAGCCTCGAACTAGGTCGAAAGAAACGCCTAGGTGGGTGAAAACCTGAGACGGAGTCAAAGATGATTTTTCTAGATTTATGACTGATCCTAGACTAGAAGCCAGACTGCAGAACTCTGGAACGATACGTGACAGAATTGAGGAAATTTCCGCTTTTAGTAACCAATCGTCTATATAAACGTGCAGGGGAATAGAACGACGGTGCAGAATTCCTGCTACTGCTGACACTAGGCGGGTGAAGAAAGGAGCCGTGGTCAGACATGCCTGGACTCAGACTGGCGATAATCTGAGATAGTCTCCAATTTGAATGTTGGAGTAGAAATTAGAAGATTTAATCTCTTTAGATTGATAATTGGACGCCATCCACCTGTTTTCTTGGGGACTAGAAAAACAGTTGAGTAGAAGCCCGGGTCTACTCGCCAAAAAGGAACCTCTTCTATAGCCTTCTTTAGACCCATTGACTCCAATTCGTCTTCCAGGGCTCCCAACTTCTCTGGAACTGGAGGCCATTTGGGCTGGCAAGACAGAGGAGGAGGCAGATCTATCCAAGACGGTGCATAACCCCAGTGGATTTGTTCTAGCCAGGAGTCCTGAATGAGGGCTTGCCAAGTCTCCCAAAACAGAGACAGGCACCGACAGATCCAAAGGTGGTAGAAGAGGAGGAAAGACTGGGATAAAAGAAAGGGAAAGGCCTACCCGGACTATGGCCATCCCTTCAAACCCAGCTAGTTTGAAAACCTCTAGAGGAGCAGCCTCTACAATAAGATCTAGAACCTCGTAAGGAAAACTGAACCCTTCTCACCTGAGAAGGGGCTTGACGAACTTGGGCTCTAGGTCTATGAGAAGAAATGCAGTTGAAACGATCCTCCTCCACGGATCTGGATTGGGAAACAGAGGACCGATTATTAGAGTTAGTGACCTTGAGGACTCCTTAAGATCTGAAGAAAGAACGTCCCAAATCGGACCATTAGGAGATTGAGTAGAAGCCAATCTAATAAAATCATCTTTCGGAACTTGAACCGGAGCATCTACCTTGGGAGTAAGAGAGAACTCTTTTGATTGAACATCGTTAACATAAAAATCCAGCATATCTACAACCAAATTATCCACTGGAAGAACTCAAGGAGCACTAGATGAAGAGTCAGAAAATGAAAGAGCAGATCCGAACGAAGGAGGATCAATAGAAAATTCATCCTGAAGAGGAAGAGATAGAGAAGCTATCCATTGATGAGACTTAGACCAGTCATCCGAAGAGGCTCTCACCGGATAGAACCTCTTCAGATCCCTGGCCCTGACTGATCTCTGAGTAGCATTGACAGAAGAATGAGATGGAGAAGAGGGAGGAGGACAAAGGTCCGAGTCTAAAGAAGCAGAGGAAGGAGAGGATAAACCTCTAGAGGCATCATCCGAGAAAGAGTCCAAAACCAAAGAAGACTGATCAGATGGACTAACACCACATTCCGCTCGCTGATTAGAAGGAAAAGAATATGAATCTAAACCACTGGCTGAAAATCTGGAAATGATTGAAAATCTAGCGGAAATAATAGAGCGATGAAGAGAGGAATCATGACTTACTGAAAACAATGAAAAATCTAAACCCGAATCAACTATCTGGAATTCCAATTCTGGAGAAAAAACGACAGATACAATAGGATCCAAATGATCAAAAACAGGAGAAGAGGAAGAATAAGAAGGAAGAGCAGAGGCAGACTGAGAAGAAGATGAAGAAGGGACCTGAGAAGAAGAGTTCTGATGGAGAGAAGCCGGAATATGAAGAAAACCTGGAGGAGGAGAGATAGTTGAAGAGTGAAAAAGAGAAGAATTAGAAACATGGGCAGACGAAAAATCCCTAGCCGACAACACAGATGAGGAGGAGGAAGAAGGAAGACTACTACCTTTCTTAGAAACTACATGAGAAATGTGAGAAGGAGAAGAAGAAGAATGAGAGTGCGATACTACCTCATGAAAAGAAGGATGAACAAAATCAGAAGAATGAACAGACTGAGAGAGACAAGAATGATCATGATAATGCCTATCAAAAACCTGAGTAGGAGCGGCGCGAAAATAGTTAGAATCGGAAGGAGAAGACATACTACTACTATAATGGGAATCTGAGTTAGTCGACAGCTCATAATTTGATGCACAAAAATTGTTTCCAGCAGAAACTGGAACACCGAAACCGGAAATAGAATGCTTCACCTGATCTACTTGACCTGGAGAAGTATCTCTTAAACTGGAAGCAGATAGACTGTCACCGGAAGCGGAAATGGAAAAACCAGAAATGGAAACGGAAGTCGATTGCAAGGACGGGGCTAACAGACCCGGATATGGATAATTCGAACCAGAAGTAGCTACACCGCCGCCGGAAATGGAACTTAACAAACCGGGACCGGAAAAAGAGGAAGTATGCAAAGTCGGGTCCAAAAGACCCGGATGTGCATTCTTCCTACCGGAAGTATCAACACTACTACCGGAAGCGGAAACTGGCAAACCAGAAACGGAAAAAGAAGAATGATGCAAAGTTGGGTCCAACAGACCCGAATATACATTCTTCCTACCGGAAGTAGCAACACTACTACCGGAAGAGGAAACTGGCAAACCGGAAATGGAAATAGATGAATGATGCAAAGCCGGGTCCAACAGACCCGGAATTACATTCTTCCTACCGGAATCAGCAACTCTACAGCCGGAACCGGAAAAAACAGAAACGGAAGTGGACGGAAAAGCCAGATTATCATGAGACACCGGATGTTCAGCCAAGCCAGAAACAATCTCGGTGCTCATTTCCGGATGCCCGGTCAAACCAGAAGACAAACCGGAATGCAAACCTGCTTGCCCGGACAAGCCAGGAGGAGAGACGGGAGCAGAGGCGATCGGAGATCTTAACACATTTCTGGCAATAGGGATCACTGAAAAATGTACCTTAGCATGGGAAGAAAAATCGGAAGGTTCCGCCATCGATGCCATCGCTTGAGGGTTATGTGGACCCTCAAGACTAACATGGTCTTTAGCCTGGCTCCTACCAGAGGATGATTTACCAAACATCTTGCTAGAATCGCCGGATTTTAATTTAGGAGACTTCATCTCTTGTCTGGACGTCAGAGATATAGGCTTACCCAACTTACGCGAATGACTGGGGGCTGTGCTCAGAGTCTGACGACTCCTCTTTGGCAGCCTTAATCGCGGAGGAAATGCATTCATCTAGAGACTTTGTTAGCACGTTGGCGAATGACTCAAATCTGGCAAATAACGCCATAACGGGATCTGAGCTTGGAATAGAAGAGCAGCCCCCCTCCGTTGTTGATACAGATGTTTTAACAGAGGTAGAGGCTGTAGTTACTGCCTTGGTACACTCAACAACGGAGGGAGAGTGACCTGAGGGCAACGCAGGCTTTGAAACAAATTCCTTGAAGTAAGCTTTGGAAATGACCAATGGCCAGCCCTTACATATCCCACACATTTTGAGAGGGGAGCAGGAGGTACACCTCAGGCAAACGTGACCCGCAAAGTCTTTAGCGTGAAAGCGATCACACTTAGTCGACGAACATTTGATTTTCTCAGAAGATAAAACCACTTCCTATAAAAAATAAAAAATGATAGGAAATAAAGCAATAGCTTCGTTAAAAACTAATGAGAAAATCTACAGAGGAGACGTCATACGCATACTTAACAAACTGACTGAAGACTGGAATCATAATGATCCCTGAGTGAATTGTTTGAAAGCACTAGGATCTACGTAATAGGAGTGGTATTGGCTATTTTATAACATGGTAACTTGATGGTATATAATAGGCATGGTTACTCTAACCTCGAAAACGGGAGTATTGACACGAAAACTGGTAACTCAAGAACTAGAGTTACAAAAACCTCTAAAACACCATGATATAAAAGTTAAACATAACTTAGGAAGGATAGACTTCATGGTAGGCATGTTTATATGTCAGAATAGAATGTAGCTGAAATCTTTCAAAGCTATAAACTTTTATTTCACTTGATAGCAGGCAAACTGTTCTGCTAGCAGAATATTTGAAAAGTTAATCAGTTTTCACATTTGGGACCTACTGTGCATGCGCGAGCGTGCTTAGTGACAAGCTTCACCAAGGAGTGAGTACAGTCTATTGTAAGGCTAATGCAGGGGGTCCCTCTTCCAGAAGCCTGGTTGAGGGTCTACATGGTGATGGTTTGGCATTAGAGAGTATGTAAGCGAGCATAAAAATGTTATTCTGATAGCTAAATGCAGATATTTGATTTAGCAAGTAGTGATTGAACGGTGGTGTAATAACAACCTACGATTTTCAGCCCAAAAAAGTTACCAATCAAAATTCTGTACACACGTTCCGAAGCCTACCCCCATAGGGTTCTTCCAGTCAAATTAGGTTGAAATCCACTAAGTGGTTATGTCATCAGGAGTAGCGTTCTGACAATTTCTGGTAGAATTTTGATTGTAAGAGACTCTCACCCAAAACATTGACCAATCAAAATTCTGTATATATGTTCTGAAGCCTACTCCCATAGGGTCCTTCCAGTCAAATTAGGTTGATATCTGCCAAGCGGTTAAAGAGGAGTAGCGTTTTGACAATTTCCAGTAGATTTTTCATAAAACCTACTTTTTTCACCCAAAAAATTGACCAATCAAAATTCTGTATATACATTCCGAAGCCTATCTTCCACTCAAATTAGGTTACACAATTAGAAGGGGTTAATGAAGAGTAATGTTTTTAAGCAAAAGTTGACGGCCGGACGCGGGATGGTCACCATGGCATAAACTCACTTTGCCATTTTGGCCAGGTGAGCTAACTAGGTAATACAAGATGGCCACCGAAGCATTTGGTCAAACAACTTCCCTTGAACAAAGTTGGTTCAGGTCTTGCCCTAGATGCTGATGCATGAGGTTTGAATAGATCCCCCAAGCAGTTTCGGAGATTTTTGAAGACATAAATCTTTTAAAATCTGGCAAAATCCAAGATGGCATGACCGCTGGCCAAATTGGCCAGTCTGCTTCGTTGGAACCAACCTATGTCTCTATGCCCTAAGGATGCTTTCTGACCAGTGGTTCTTGAACAAATATTTTTTAATTTCCTATTGCTTTAGTATGGGAGCATTTGGCGGGAGTTTTGAAAATAGCAAATTTGAAATCAGGATAGCAAAAAAATGTACCTAAATAAAACTCATTTTTGGCTTCAAAATACAGCAAATCAAAAAAATCAAATATGCCTGCCAAACACGCTACATTTTGATTAGTCCACCATGGCCATGTTTTACATACCAACTTCCCTTGAATAAACTTTAATTGGCCTTAGTACCTAATCATATCTCCAAAATTTCGGACCCGATCCGTTCAGCGGTTCTGGAGTTGTTTTTGCAAAAACTAGGTCACCCAAGATGGCCACCGAACAATTGGGTCAATCAAGTTCTCTTGAAGAAACTTGGTCCAGCTCTAATGCCCTAGATGATATTTCAGGAGTTCTGAATAGATTCCCCAGGCGGTTTCAGAGATGTTTCTAAAAATTGGCCAATCCAAGATGGCTGCCGGCCACATTGGCCAATCAGCTTCGTTTGAACATCCTTGGAACTCCTTGCCCAAGGATGCTTCCCACCAAATATAATTGAAATTGGCCCAGTAGTTCTTGTCAGTGAGAGGAAGTCGTTTAAAGGAAAAGTTGACCGACGGATGGACAACAGACGGTAGCCACAGGCCAAAATCCAAGATGGGCACCAGCCAAATTGGCCAATTGGCTTCGTTTGAAAGCCAACAAACTTGGATCTCTATGCCCTAAGGATGCTTTCTGCCAAATATAATTCAAATTGGCCAAGTGATTCTTAAGTCGTTTAAAGGAAACGATAATGGATGGATGGATGGTCGCCACGGCATAACCTCCTTTGGCCTGAATAATTATGGCGAAATGGCTTACATACAGGTGCATTATTTTGATTGAATAACAAAGCTTTTGCATAAATTCAGAGTTCTATGGATATTGTGTGCTCTGATTCTGGCATGCTCAGTAACCTCCTGAATTGTGTATACAATTTATGTGTAGCTGACTAATTAACATTTTCATCATGCAAAAGAAAAAAAATCACAATTAAAGAATAACCTCCAATTATATTATAGCAGCACCATAATAGACATATCAAGGATCTACATGGTGATCCTAGTAAGCTACTTAAATGGATGCGCTCCAGTTGCTCAAAGACCTTTAATAGAAAGGACGGTGCCGTGGCTCACCTCACTGGGCCACACAGGTTATCAATGACTGCTGGCCACAAAATTTTAGACAAGGGCAGCAAGGATGGCGCTTATATTTATTTTGGATTGAGTCTTCCCACCATTCCTGCTAAACAGAAACCTGTAACAAATGTAACAATTCAGGGTAAACTTAAATACACAAGTAGTACATTCTGTAGTAAATACTTAGACAATCTGTAGTATACAATAGTTACTAGTTCCTAAAACCCCTTACATCAGCAAAATACCTGGGGTTAACCATTTCCAACAATCTAGACTGGAAGCCACACATATCAACGATCTGCAACAAGGCAAATAAGACCATTGGCTTCCTCCGCAGAATCTCATCTAAAAGGATCAAGGCCCAAGGGTACAAATCATTAGTACGACCGAGCCTTGAATACGCGAGTACTGTCTGGGACCCATATGAGCAAAGTGATATCAACCAAATTGAGAAAGTCCAACGGCGAGCTGCCCGATTCGTAAACCATCTATATCGAAATACATCCAGCGTAGGCGAAATGCTCAACACACTAGAATGGCAAAGTCTACAAGCTCGCCGGAAAGCAGCCCATCTCATCATGTTCTATAAAATTAGCAACAACCTAGTAGAAGTAAACATGGAAACTACCTAGTGAAACCACTCCGTCACAAAAGACACACTCACTGTATGGCATATCAAATCCCACATACCAGAACAGCATATCGACAAGCAACCTTCTTCCCAAGAACAGCCGTTGACTGGAATGCCCTGCCAGAAGAGACGGTCACCAGCGTTTCACTAGATGCATTCAAGGCCCTAGTGACCAGAAACTAGCGTGGAAGCTCTGTTTTTAATCTGCACCTGTACATACTTTTTGGCACCCTGTTTTTAAACTTGACGCATGCGCACACCTGGCATAATCTTCAGCAAGTTGAAGGCGGCCAGTAATTGGAAGAAGAGCTTTTATATTGTATTTTGGTAATGAGATATGACTATTGTACATAATAATTATTTTATAACTTACCTACTGTATTGACCTTTTCAGCGATAAAATCCCCAATAAACCAAATTCTTGGAGATAGACAAACTATACCGTGGAGTATTTTGCGCTTAAACTGACTGAGAGCCATTGCTGCATAAGGTAGAAGAAACTTGTGGTCATACAGGTCTCAAACTATTCAATGGCATTTTCTGCATGGTTGGTAAATTGAAATATGGGGTAGTCCTCGATGAAAGGGTGAATATATAGTTCTGTACATAGTGTGTGTGTGTGTGTGTGTGTGTGTGTGTGTGTGTGTGCGTGCGTGCGTGCGTGCGTGCGTGCGTGCGTGCGTGCGTGCGTGCGTGCGTGCGTGCGTGCGTGCGTGCGTGCGTGCGTGCGTGCGTGCGTGCGTGCGTGCGTGCGTGCGTGCGTGCGTGCGTGCGTGCGTGCGTGCGTGCGTGCGTGCGTGCGTGCGTGCGTGCGTGCGTGCGTGCGTGCGTGCGTGCGTGCGTGCGTGCGTGCGTGCGTGCGTGCGTGCGTGCGTGCGTGCGTGCGTGCGTGCGTGCGTGCGTGCGTGCGTGCGTGCGTGCGTGCGTGCGTGCGTGCGTGCGTGCGTGTGGCCGCTCTTTTCTATGTACATACTCTACTCTGGGAGGGCCTCAGGAAGATCAGTTTTTATTGATGATGTACCCTCATTAAATAAAGATAGGCCCTTGCCTAACCAACAGCAGGGCCATTCTTCAAAAATCTTACAATACAGTTCCTAAGGCCATCAATAGAACTGAACTTTGAAGGAAGATTTCAATATTGTGAAGAACACAATGAAGGAAACGGGCTTCATTCCTGTGGGCGGCAAAAAAACGACCAGACGACCCAGAGGGTCTGGTCTTATGTTTTACTAATTACATATACCTACCTCCTTGCATTACTATTGCTCTTTCCTTCTCTGAAGGGAAGCGTAGTAGGATGAAATTTTTACATCCAATGTTTGCTGTGTATAGTGGTTACAGAGTGACTGAAGGCTTCTTCAGGAATCTCCATACTCTCTCCAATGATGAGATCCATAGCAATTCGCTTGAATGCTATATCTCAGAATGAGGTAGAAAGAGGGTTAATACATAACCCAGAGCCATTGAATGAGTCATAGGGCACAATGATCATCTCATTGACTGACAAACATCACATGACTTTGTTGTAGCAACCAAGTCTTCATTCCTTGACGAATCCAGTCATATAATCCAGGTTTGTGCAGATTCATTAAGAGGCAGTTGATCCTATTACTACTCGACTCTGAATCCAACTAAAGCTGAAAATTAAGAATTTTCCTAACTACTTAACATTATGACTAAAAATTCTTTACTAAATACCCAAATATGTCAAAAACTGACATATCTAGGTATACTCTAAGGCTGAGAGATATAGTGAATATCTTATACTGAATATAACTATTCTAACAAGATATGACCAAAGAACGAAGCCTCAAGGCCCCCCCCAAATTTGACAGAGGGGAGGCTTGAGGTGGGCCGCAATGCACGGCGGTAGGTATATGTAATTAGTAAAACATAAGACCAGACCCTCCGGGTCGTCTGGTCGTTATTACTACATTACAACCTACCTCCTTGCATTACTATTGCTCAAATACAGATTTCAACATTGCACAACACCCGGAGGGAGGCAAATTTTTGTGCAAAATTGATGTAAAAATAGAGAATTAACACACAGTTAGTAATAACAAGTGATAAAGATACTCAAAGATGGAAATTCCTAAGAATTGCCCTCTTAAGCATCTTACAGATAGAGGTGCAGAATCATTGATAATGATGAGAGACATAAAAGGCTCTCAAAAGGTAAGAAAGAAAGATTAACATGCAGATAATAATTGAATGATATCCGTGATAGGATAGATGATATGAAAAAAAGGGTGAAACACACACATGAGAAGTAAGTAATGAATACAGACTCACCCTAATGAGAAGATCTAAGCGAATGAAGATGATGAATTAAGGGAAGATGATGAATGAGGAATGCGACTCATGGTCCCAGAAGCCACTCTATGAATATTTTTATAGAAGAAAGATGAGGGACCAGAATCCTTAAGATAGAAGTTAATAAAGGTATTCTCGGACTTCCAATTAGCTACTTGCATTATATCATCTAATGATGAACCATTAGAAAAGGCACAAGAAGTAGCAAGGCCTCTAACATCGTGGGCCTTGACCCCCACTAATGCATTATCACCTGGAGATGCAAGTTCATGACAAATTTTAATCGTATCTACGATCTAGCAGGAGATTGTGGTTAAAGAGGCAGGATGATTCACACCGTCTGCAAATGTAACCCAAAGATGTCTACTGTCTGAACGTTTAGAATCTGTACAAAGTCTATACATATTAAGGGCCCTAACAGGGCACCAGACAGAATCATCTGGTGACAGTGAGGAAAGTTTTTGAATTATGATTGGTTTACCCAAGAATTTTAGACTGAGTTTTAGATAGAAATAGCCCTAGGATAGAGAATAATGCTATTACCTGTAATTTGAAACCTATCTAGTTCAGCTGAGAGCATGAATTTCCGAACGACGACTAGCTGAAGCTACTGCAAGAAAAAAGACTGCTTTAAGAGTAAGATGTTTCAAGCACACATAACCCAAAGGTTCAAAATGTTTTCCCGCCAGAACCTGTAATACCAAGGAGAGGTTCCAAGAAGGGAGGGGTTTCTTAAACGGAGGGCGAGAATTACCCATACCCTTAATAAGGTCATGAAGGTGTTTCTGAACTTGGACTGAAGGGTCAATTAAGCACTTGACGAAAGAGTTCAGACCAAAATGATAGGATTTAACAGTGTTAGCTGAAAGTCTCCTCTGATCAAAGAGGAAAACGAGAAAGTCAGTGACCTGGGTTACAGAGGCCTCAACAGGCAAGATAGAATGGTCTGAACACCATTTTTTGAAAAATTCAAATCTAGCTTTATAAATGTTTCTGGTGGAAGATCTGAGAGAGTTCTCCAATAATTCTTGAGATCTGATAGAAAGGACTGTCGAAGATGGGGGGGGGGGGGCACTCGACAGTTTCCAAACTGACGGGTGAAATATTTCCGGACTCTGATGGAGAATCCTGCCTCTGTTCTGGAATAAAAGATTGTGAGAGAGCAGAAGAAGTAGAGGGAGATCTACAAGAAGGACCAGGAGATCCGGAAACCATGATCTTGCCGGCCAAAACGGAGCCATTAATAGGACTATGCATGGATGTTGTCTGATCTTTCTGAGGACCAGCAGAATGAGAATCGTAGGGGGAAAGGCGTAGGCGAACATGTTGTCCCATGATTGAGCTAGAGAGTCTACTGCCAGAGCCAGAGATTCCAGGAAAGGAGATATGAAAGTGGATACCTTTCTGTTCTTGAGAGTAGCAAATAGATCTACATGGGGATGACTGAATTCAAGGAAAATGGATTGGACTACAGCCTCTTTCAATTCCCATTCTGTTTCCGGAATCTTTGAAGGGCGAGATAACTGGTCGGCCAGAAAGTTCATTTTGCCTGGGACATGATAACCCCGAAGGGAAATGTTGCGAGACCTGCACCAATGGAGAATGATCATGGTCTCTCGACACAGAGAAACTGACCTGGTTCCTCCCTGATGATTGATGAAAGAGACTACTGTGAAATTGGCTGATCTTATGAGGACTGACTTCCCTAAAATCATGGATTCCCAATGAACTAGGGCATGGAAAACAGCACACAGTTCTAAAAGGTTGATGTGGTGGGAAGACTCTACAAGGGACCAGGTTCCTGAAATCTTCTTGGAATCCCAGATGGCACCGCATCCTTCCTGAGAAGCATCTGTGAAGAAGATAGCTTGCGGATTTAGAAGATGGAGAGGTACTCCTAGAAGAAGGAATTGACGGTCTAATCAAAACTGGCAATGAGTCATGAGACATAATTTGATGAGAATACGATGATCCAGGGAATCTAGACTGATTCCAGTGGGCCATGAGATAAAATTGGAAAGGTCTCCTCATCAAAGGGGCCCAAGGGATCACCTTCTCTACTGACACCACGATGCCTATAATTCTAAGAAAAGATCTGGCCATGACTAAATGGCCCACTTTGAGAGATTGTATTGTAGAAATCAGAGTTTGAACATTTGGGAGAAATGGAAATAACTTCCCTTGAGACAGGTCGAAAGTAACTCCCAAATGGGTAAAAATCTGACTTGAGAAGAGGCGAGACTTTTCTATGTTGATAATCCAACCCAGGTGAAGACAGACCTGGCTGGCATCTGAAACATTTGCAATCAGAGGCAGGATCTGGCGCCTAGAATAGCCAATCGTCGATGTAGACGTGGACTGAGATGGCCTGGAGGTGAAGGCAAGAGACTACTGATGAAACTATTCGAGTGAATACATAAGGGGATGTGGTCAAGCCGAAGGGAAGGCTGCAAAACTGCCAAACTCTGCCCTGGTATGCGAAAGGAAGGGTGGATGGGAACATGAAAATAAGCATCTTTGAGGTCGATAGAGACCGTCCACAATCCTATCTGAAGAGATTGAATGATGGATTGGACCGTCTCCATCTTGAAAGACGGGCTTACTATGAGGAGATTGAGAGCTTTGAGATTTATGATCGGTCTCTCTTCTTCTGGACAAGGAACATGGTCGAGAAGTATCCTGGATTGCATTGCCAATCCAAAACCTCCTCCACAGCATGTTTTGATATGAGGGAAAGAATCTCATTTTCCACGGCTAATAGCCTTTCTGGGCATGAGGGAATAGGAGTCCAACGAGGGGACAAAGAAAGAGGAGGAGGGTTTACCCTCCAACAAGGAAGATGGGCTCTAGAACCCACTGGTCTTGAATAAGAAGCTCCCAATAATTGATGAATCTTGATAAGCGATTGTGAAAATCTAACTATACTGGAATAGAATGAACAAGGCCATCTTCTGAACATATAGCATCAAAAACGAGATTGATAACGACCACCAGAATTACGAGAACCTCTAGAGTGTTTCTTAAAAGGGATCTGAGCTCTCGACCTGTTAGAAACTACGTCAGAATATTTGTCCTGAACAGATCTACGTTGAGGAGAAGGAGACTTTTGAGGAGTGAACCCTCGAGGAAGATCTAACTGGAGAAGGTGATCTAGATCTATTGAATGATCTATTAGAGTTTACAAAAGTCCTAGACGGGAAGGATGACTGAGAATCTGGACGAGAGGATTTCTTAGGTGGAGATGACGAGGGAAAAGATTGAACTGGAGTGAAAGATCATTTCTTTGAGGGCTGAGACTAACCCACTTTGGCAGAAATCTCCTGAATACTCTTAAGCCTTTCCACCTCCTTCATAATAAGACTGGAAGACTCGGGGCCAAATAACTCTTTACCAAATCAAGAAGTGGTAATGAGGGTATCTTTAAGTTTCTGAGATATTACTAAAGGACCAAGAGCTCTTTTCCTACGATAGTTATTAAGAAAACCTATCAGATGAGCATCTAGGTTAAGATTAAATCTAGAGATATCTGCCATGCAAGCTAAGGAAGACTGAGGAATAGATTCTCCTCTAGAAGAAATCTTGAAAATAGCTTCTGACAGAAGAGCCGAAAAGTTAGATAACTTAAACCTAAGTCTAACTGATTGTTCCAAGGATTTGATCATGGCTGAATCAGAAACTACCGATCTACCTGTGTCTTTGATCAGGTCCCATGCATCACCAAATAAAGACTTAGACCTGATAGCTGCGTCAAAATCTGAAATAGGGACTCTAACAGAAGAGGATAATTCTGGAGGATATAGAGAAAAATTTGAAAAACAGGCCTGTTGGGAAAAATTATCCAATATATCAGCGGAGAAGTTATTGATGGGAATAACTCGATTAAAGGAAACATTATCTTCCGCCACCAGAGGAGAATCATAAGAGGAAAGATTGGTACATTCTGGCAGTAAATCAATATGAAGAGTATCAGCAATCCATTTATGGGTGCCAGACCAATCATTATCAGAAGCCCTCAAAAGAAGAAACTTGGAATCAGGAGGAATACCATGAGATGCTTCCTGAGAAGATTGAATGATAGGATCCTGAGAAGGAATAGGATCTTGAGAGTCATCCACTAAGGAAGAAACTTCTACATCACTAGATAAGATATCCGACACTAAAGAAGGATGAAATGAAGGAAATGATGATAGAGAATTAGCAACTTTGACTTTGGGACGAGGATGACGAAGGATGCTTCTAGGAACCAAACTAGATTCGAATGATGGGAGGAAATCAATAGCGCTTTTAAAAGCAGTGATAATGGAGTTACCCGAACTGTCTTTAGACAAAGAAAAATCCTTATTTCACAATCCAATAGAAGTGATTTCATTAACCAATGATTCATTAAGATAACAGGTAAATAGAACCTGGGCGGGATTATCATGGGAAATATAGCCCGAGAGCTAGGAAGATTTTCCCCAATAGGTTTAGAATGAGAGCAAGAAAGATGATCGCTAGATGAGTAGTAGGGAAAATCTGAATTAGAATGATCCTGTAGAGAATGGTTAATGACTGAAATATGTCTATCATGAGAAGAATAAGGATCCAGAGATGAAGGTTGAATATTAGATCTAAAACTACCGGGAGAAAGATGAGATCTAAGCATGCTCGGGTCTCCAATGGGATCCGAGCTTGGATCCACTAACTCCGGATGCGATCCCTGGGCCTCTCTGGGATTAATAGCAGGATCCCAGAGAGGGCCAGCCGATCGTCCAGAAAAATCTTTAGATAGAAAGATTGATGATTGGGAATTTTGAACTAAACCCGGGTCCAGAGCCCAACTGGGTCCCGGAACTGGGGAAATCCGAGAGAACTCACACGAAGCCGTACCAAAATCTGAAGCAATTTTTGAATCAAATTTAGATAAGCCGGAATAACCAGGCCACGCTCGAGCCGAAGCCGGAGCGGGTAGACCAGGAGAAAGATTCAAAATAGGTAATGGAAGATCAGAATTACCCGTCCCAACTAGGGCTGGAGCCGAAGGAGCGGGACATTTTTGAGAATAATTAAGCAGAGATGAATTTGAACCAGGACCCGAGAAAAATCCCGAGGGCGGTGCTGGAGCCCGAAGAATCCTTGGGAGCCGGATAGAAATCTGGGTCAGGACCCCAAGAAGAAATCGGTAACCTGAGATGGCCGTCCTCCCGACCCAGGTCCCGGACAAAATCCTGACCCGGGGCCGGAGCCGAAACCAACACCCGGGTTAGGCCCCAAGGGAGAAACCGGTAATCTATATTAGAGACTGGTTTATTAGATGACAGCCGGTGGGAGATCACCTGAACAACTCTGGTTGGGAAGTCCTTCACACCAGCCAGTGACGAAATAGTAGTGATAGGATATGAAGACCCGGACCGACTTACAACCTGCTCAGGCCCGAGAAAGGATAAACCTGACTTGGTCCTCATAGGCGCAGGATGCGGAATGTTGACTGTACTTCAGTAGAAATGACTGGCTCCTGAAGCGATGAATGAGGCGAAACCCGCACATTTTTCGTACTCTTGTTCTTTCCTGTCAATGATGATTTTGAACCCCTGAAACAGTGAAGATCAGTAAGCCATAAACCACTCTTTGACTTGAATAATCGTTTCCTAGGAACAGTCAGTTCCGACGCTTCCCCTTCAACAATATCAGGAGATGAAACGTCCTGACTGGTCCAGGATCATTTTGTTAATCCTGCCATCGATCGACGCATCTATGTTGCTCACTTGTTTCTGCAGGCATTCCATTGATAAAACAATCCTTTCAAGGATGGATGAATCAAGTGAGGGCTCGGGTTTGGCCGTTATTTTAATCACAGACCCTAAAGGAGAAGTATTCCCTTTAGAGTGATCAGGTGTGTTAGGTTTGAAAAGGTCTAGAGGCCTGGGACCATGAGCTGCAAATAAGACAGGATGATTCAATAGAGCATGAAGTGCATTTAAGGCACACATGGCCAGAATGTTCTGTCTTGATGAATCTATGGCAGCTGGTGTTAGGACATCTAATAGAATGAAGAGCAATCTCCTTTTCTTTAGACTTGACTTTACTCTTCTTCGGAGCCTTTTACAAATCTGAATCATAAAAGAGAAAGATTTGATAGGGTACGGTCCCGAAGATAAAAAAAGGGATCAGACAGCGCTGAACCCAATAAACAATAGAGACCAAACTAGTCTCTAATTTATTTAATATTGGTTTTTCTTTAAGAGAGTATGTTATGAGATATCATGGATTTCATGCTCAAATGCTAACCAAGCATGTACATAGGTAACTTAAACAAGCTACTGCAAGGAAGAAGCAATTATAGACAATAACTATGTCTAAAACACTCTGGGTGTAAAAAAACAAAACTGGTAACACGCCTACCATGAAAATAGAAATGATCAATAAAATCAATATTGATCAAAAAAACCTACAACTACTTATCTTAGGTCTTTTCTTTTTGTCCGACATCTTGTTGATCCTTTGAACACTTGAAATAATCCCACAGCAGTATTGAAAAGTTCAAAACTTTTTTAAAACTGGCTATACAAATTTTCACTTCCCCTTTCCTTCAATAGTAGGAAAGGAATGAAGACTTGGTTGCTACAACAAAGTCATGTGATGTCTGTCAACCAATGAGATGATCATTGTGCCCTATGACTCATTCAATGGCTCTGGGTTATGTATTAACCCTCTTTCTACCTCATTCTGCGATATAGCATTCAAGCGAATTGCTATGGATCTCATCATTGGAGACAGTATGGAGATTCCTGAAGAAGCCTTCAGTCACTCTGTAACCACTATACACAGCAAACATTGGATGTAAAAATTTCATCCTACTACGCTTCCCTTCAGAGAAGGAAAGAGCAATAGTAATGCAAGGAGGTAGGTTGTAATGTAGTAATAACAACCCGCCGCCAGCACAGCGCTTTCTACAACCTGTGGGATTCAGATGCCATCAACCAGCACCATCAATGATAACATCCGCGCAATCATGGTTGAAGAAATGTTAAATTCTCTTTCAAATGGCGGCAACGAGTCGCTTTCTCACTAACAACACAGCAGCCATTGACTCTACAGATGTTAAGGACAGCTTAAGCAGCCTCTTTGGCTAAATATCCTTGAGCCCGCTTAGTATGGAGGTCAGTGGGATTTTGTCCCCCCCTCAAAACTACTCTCACCATTGGGATTTTTAGTACACCCTGCGTGATGCCCCCTCTCGACGCCGCTGTCCACAAAAATGGCCTACCCGCGGGAAAGGCGTCCCTGCGCAGTGGGCTTCTCAATATTCCCATTTTGATTTCTACAGGGACAAATTTCCACTCCGTCCCTCCATCAAACAGCACTTGGGTCCCAGCTAAACGACACAAACCACCAAGCCTGAAAGCGTCCACATTAGAAGATGCACCTCCATGCAAGACTATCAAAAGATGTGCACCAAACAGTATTATATGGTGCGAGTTGGCTAACCTAGTCAAAACTTTACAGAAAACATTAACTGGCATCTTAGAGATTTGTGATAAATACAATATACAGTAATACACTCCCCGATTGTATTAAAACTCTATCAATTTTCCACACTAGTCTACCACACAGTGTCTCCTTCATCTCTTCATTTTTTCACTCAGTGACAGTCTCATCACTTTAAGACTTTCAACTTCAATAAACTCCATGTAGAACTTAAAAATCCCTTCTGTTGTTGTACACCTCATACACAACTCAGTTATAAAACCTCTGATGAGCTTCCACAATGGAGCGAAACGCCATAAAGCCAGATCTTGGAAAGGGCCAGGAATCTCCTCGCCTACTGCTTCCCAAAGTCTATTTTCTAAAATATGCCTATGTCCCCTCACCCCACCCATATACACCAGTCTCAAAAAAACCTCTAACACATGTACACGCATGCATGTACACCCACACGGCACCCAGCCGTCTAAATACCCTTGAAATAACTCCTTGCAAGGGTTCCCCACTGCGCATGAGCACATGCAGGCGTCTTCAATGGTACCCTTGAAATCGGACCCTCGAACACAAGGGTACCTCTTGAGTAAGGGGCCGACCCAATGCGCATGCTCGTGCGCATGCGCATTTCATGGTACCCTTGTAACTGGGACTCCAAATCTCGGGATCAAACAAGGAGCATGCGCGTGCGCATGCGCAGTTGAGGGGACCCTTGCCAGGGTTCCGAGGCATATAAATAGCGAGCGCAAACAGTACTAAGCATCCGACCTTCGTCCTCAATTCGAGGACAAGCGTCAGGTATACCAAGTATATTGTGGCTTTTCACGTTATAGTCATGGTCAGAATATCATCATATTTGACAATAGACTGACATTATTACTAGATTATTGTCAATTATTTTGTCATTTAATGCCAGCTTAGTCAGACTATTGCAAGTTTATGAGACAGTTGCTATGATTTGTCAGTGTATTCACAGACATATGCTTTCTTACAGGATTCTGCATCCTTAGCGGGACACTAAGGGCTCAAAATCTTGTGTCAAAAAAGATCCATAAAACAAAAACCAATAACGAACAAAAACAACAAAAACCTGCCCCTTTAACACATTTTACTGAGAAGGTAAATCTGATGTCATAAGTAGTATGAAATCACATCTTAATATTAATTTCTAAATCCTATTGTATGTGATGATAGTTATGATTAACCTGTCAGCTAATCAAATTCATTGACAAGAAGCAGGCTATTACAGAATACAGCAGGAATGTACTATGAGTATGTGGAAAAGACTATCAGCAATCCCTACTCTTAATTTGAGGTAAAAAGTTAATGGCTCCCCAGCCCCGAAAAAAAATTAACATTACTGTAATATTAATAATTACTTACCTTGGCTCTTTAATTAATTAAACTTAGACAATCCTATCAAATCTCTATTGAGGTGTCTTAATTTAAATAGAGAGTACTGTCAGCTAAATGACACACTTAAAAAGACTTCACAGCAATGTGTAGTTTACTTCTTTTTAAGCTTGCTAATGTCGAGCTCGTGGAGAAAAAAAGTCATACAAATAAAACCTGAACATTTTAAAAACAATCTGTGAGAATAATGACTGACTGCATGACAAGCTACTTTCAAATTAATCAGCAAAAGTTTACCTCTAAAGTACGCTAAGTATCATCTATGACACACTTCAAGAAATGGGTTAACACTAGCAACTTAGTCACAAAACAATGCAAAGTCACATACAATGTGAGCTAATTTGAATTCTATAATCAGACGACCACCCAGAGCTTTCATACTACTAACAATATTTATGTTGCCGCGATATATTTCATTTCAATTTTTCATCCAAATAATTGTTATTAACATATGTTAATGTCTGTTAGCATTGTAATGGTCAAGAGAAATGAAATGTTGTTTAGTGAATGTCCACTTACTGGCTGGAGATGGCTGTTTTTTAAAGTTTCTGACTAGAATATATGGCTTGATTATCGAGCCAGTCATTACATCTTCAAAAAATAGTCTTCTCTTGGCCTGCAAATGAGCATTTCTTAAGACCACTGTAGAGGCTGGTTTTGCTTGACTTGACAATTAAAGGGTTAATATTTTATAAGACTTAAGTAGTCATGATGTGAATATGTGAAGATGTACTGCAATCATGCTCTGTACTCCCTGAACCCATGTCCTACTCATGAATCTGAATGACATAAGAAATGTGCTCGTGAAGATTTTAAAACTAAGGGTGAACACTGGAATTTGTAACTTCCTAAGATTGATGGTATGTCAACAAACTATCTTAGATATATCAAACGATGGTTTTCAAAATGCAGACCATGATGTCTAAAGATGGTTTGGCTGAAATTTAAAGAAGCCTACTATCAAATGGGAAATGGGAGTGTGTGGCACTCAGAAAAGCGCCTCACAAATCAGTCAATGTGTCAATTGTTATTAGAGCTCTAACTATTGCGAAAGGTATTTCCTCATTGGTTCCCATACATTAGGTTAATTTCCAAGGGGAATGATAGTTACTTAAAATGCTATCGTTGTAGCAGAAATTAAGCTTCATGATCACCTTAACATCTGCATTAGATAATCCATTTTAAGCGCTTTCAAGCATATACATTATCTATTTTAAGACAATCAGACAATAATGCCTAACTGCCCAAAGACCATGACTCTCACAAGGACCATTAGCATTTGAACCGTCATAATTCTTTAAATTCAACAGTAACAAGACATAGATATAAAATTAGAAATCAGTATGTGCAATATTTAGAAACAGTTTATAATGATGAACGCCGACACAATCAGATCAAAACTTAGGTTTCATCCAGCTAAGAAAAACATCCAATACGGCCACCATACGCTAAATTTTGCTTTGTCCATGACATCCATGTTAAATCACAGATCAAGTTTTCTTGAACAAACTTTAATTGCCCATAGTTATCAATGAAAGTGAATGAGTTTTAGGCTGATCAGTACAACAGTAAGATGCCATTTTCGAGAACAAGATGGCCGACCAGAACGAGAACAAGATGACCACAGGGAAACTGGACCAATCAAAATTCCTAATGGAAGTTCTGGAGCTAATGACGATATAGTTCATCCACCCAACTTACAATGAAATCCACCAGGTGGTTCTTGAGAAGCCATTTAAAGCCGTTCCCATTCATTTCATAAATGTTTTTTGGAAGCTATGAAAATCCAAGATGGCCATTATGAACAAGAGGTCCAAGGGTCTGTGATCCTGACCTTGACTATTAGGATCTGAAACATTTGCATTTAAATAGATATGATGGATAATTTTCGGAAAATCCAAGATGGCCACCCAAAACATTGACCAATCAAGATTCTCGTTTCATATGTTGAAGTCTACCATCATATTCCACCCTTGTTGAAATCGGGCCATGGATAAAGGAGTACCGTTTTTTTAATGGTTGAGAAAATCAAAGACGTTGCCAAAACTTGGACCTATTAAAATTCTGAAGAGAATTTCTACATGCAACCACTATAGGATCCTTCAAGGCAGATTTTGTTTGAAATTGCCCAAGCGGTTAATGAGGAGTAGCATTTTCAAAGAACTCCCATTTTTCTGAAAAATCCAAGATGGGTACAAAAAAAAAAATCAAGCATTCAAAATTCTGTTTACAATTTTAAGCGTACCAACCTAGGATCGTTCCAGCCGAGTTTGGTGAAAATTGGCTACACACTTAACGAGGAATAGTCTTTTAACTGATTCCCAAAATATTTGGAAAATCCAAGCCGATGGCCACCAGAAAAATTGAGCACCAAGATTTTGTATACAAGTTCTGAAGCCTACCACCCTGGGTCCTTCCAGCAAAGTCTTGAAATTGCCCAAGCAGTTAATGAGGAGTATAATTTTAAACGATTTTCAGCCATTTTTTGGAAAATTTAAGATGGTCACCGAACAAATTGGCCAATCAAAATTCTGTATGTGCACACCAGTATATGGTTCTTCCAGCTAAGTTTGCTTCAAATCGTTCAAGCGGTTAATGAGGAGTAGCATTTTAACTGATTACCCCAATTTTCAAGTGCCAAGATTGGCAGCGATTAAAATTCTCTATACAAGTTCTGAAACCTAACAACCTAGTGATTTACAATTTGCCACTATTTTTCAGATATTTCAAGATGGCTGCCAAAAAAATTGACCAATCAAAATTCTGTATACAAGTTCTGAAGCATACCACTCTAGGGCCCTTCCAACCGAATTTGTTTGAAATTGGCCAAGTGGTGAATGAGGAATAGGCATTCCTTGATCCCCGAAAATTTTCAGAAATTCCTAGATGGCCGGCAGAAATATCGACCAATCAAAATCCTGTATACAAGTTTACTACTAGTCTACTATCCTTCCAGCCAGGTCTGGTTGAAATTGCCCAAGCAGTTAATAAGGAGTATTGTTTAAAAAAATTTCTTGCCATTTAAAAAAAATTTAAGATGGTCGGCGAAAAGTTTATCAAACAAAATTCTGTATAAATCATAGTGTTAAATTTAAATAATGTTTTACTGAAATTATATTTGTTATCATTCATTAGCTCACCCTTCATTAGCTCACCCTTCATTAGCTCACCCTGCACCTGTCAAAATATGACTGTAATCTCTAGCATGTCTAATTTTAGGCCTGAAAGCAGGAGGCCATTATAGAACATCTGATTACTTATTATAAAGTGAAAGTCCATAATTTATCCATAACAAGAGGCTCACAGCGCCTGTAACCCTCACCTAGAACATAGGCATTTCAAATAGAAAGGCAATCAATCACCCATAAGTACAATCCTAAAATTTTGGCCAGAATTGCAACAGGAAGTACGTAGGTCATCCAAGATGGCTGTCAAGTAAATCAACCATCAGATTCTCTTGAACAAACATGTTTCAGCTCTTGCCCTAGATGAAATTTCCGGAGCTTCACATCAATCGCCCAAGCGGTTTTGGAGACGTTTTTTAAAGATGTTTCTAAAGATAGGTCAAGATCCAAGCTGGCCGCTGGCAAATTATTGGCCAACCGGCTTCATTTGAACAATATACTTGAAATCGACCAAGTGGTTTTCGAGAAGACATTTTAAATTTCCTTTTGCTGTAGTATGGGAGCTTTTGACGGGAAAAACATCCAAGATGGCAACCAAACCGTATATCTGACCAGTTTGAAAATGGCAAATTTGAAGTCAGAATACCCAGAAACCTGTATAAAACCAATTTCGGCTTCAAAATGCATTAAAACAAGAGGCCCAAGGGCCTGTGGCGCTCACCTGGACCATTAACATTTGAACCATTTGCATTTAAATACATGTAGATAATTGATGGATAATTTTCGGAAAATCCAAGATGGCCACCCAAAAAATTGCCCAATCAAAATTCTGAATAGAAATTCTAGTCTACCTTGATAGGGTCACTCTAGTCAAATTTGATTGAAACATGTCAAGCAACTAAAAAGCAGCGTTTTGACAATTTCTGGTAAATTTTTCATAAAATCTAAGATTTTCACCCAACAAATTGATGAATCAAAATTCTGAATAGAATTTCTTGAGTCTACCACCATAGAATCCATTAGTGAAATTTGGTTGAAATATGTCAAGCAGCTACGGAGGAGTAGCAATTTGACAATTTCCGGTACATTTTTCACAAAATCGCAAAAAATTGATGAATCAAAATTCTGAATGGATGTTCTAGAGCCTATGGCCATAGGATACTTTCAGCCTAATTTTGTTAAAACCGGTCAAGATGGTAAGGAGAAGCAATTTGACAATTTCCAGTACAATTTTCATAAAATCTCAGATTTTCACCAACAAAAATTGATGAATCAAAATTCTGAATGGATGTTCTGGAGCCTATGACCATAGGGTACTTTGAGCCAAATTTGCTTGAAATCGCTCAGAATGGTAAGGAGAAGCATTTTAACAATTTCCGGTACATTTTTCGGTGTAAGATTTTGAACCCAAAAATTTATGAATAAAAATTCCAAATGGTAGTTCCGGATCCAAGCATAATAGCATCCGTTGACCAAAATTTAGTTAAGATTCGGCTATTGGTTAAGGAGTAGTAGCGTTTTAAAGCAAAAGTTGACGGACGACGGACAGATGGACGGACGGTCGCCACAGCATAAGCTCACTTGGCCTTTCAGGCCAGGTGAGCTAAATATCCAATATGCCCGTCAAACAGGCTACATTTTGATTGGCCCACCGCGGCCATGTTTTTTGCCGTGTCAACTTCGCTTGAACAGACTTTAATGGCCATAAGTCACCAATCATATCTCCCATATTTCAGCCCTATCCGTTCAGCGGTTCGGGAGAAGCCATTTTCATGAAAACTAGGTCATCCAACATGGCCTCCAAACCATTTGGCCAATCATGTTCACTTGAACAAACTTGGTTCATTGTACTGAGGCTGAGAACGAGTACATTGTAAATGTACTTGAGTACGTGTACAAGTACATATTAATAACAAACTGTCATCTATAGTGGCTATGGACGGGGTGGGGGAGAACAACCATACTATAATATTCCACTGTACTTGCTATATGGGGTGGAGTTTCTGTGAATTCCATAAATATACATGTAAATATACAATACGGTTTCTGTAGTGGTGTTTCCCTCTATTTATTTACTAAACAGAAGTACCTTGTTGAATATTTTGGATATAATCGGACTGAATGCTGTTGCTACCATGGGTGGCATTAGCAAAATGACAAATTCATTAAAACAAGAAATAACTAGTTGAATATTTTAAAAATAATTTGATTGGCAGTTACTCCTAACTTAGGCAGAAATTACTTCCAGTAGTTATTTTTTAAATATTTAACACAATAGTTCTTTCTTCATAAAGAATATGCTGAATTCCTGGCATGATTGCTATGAATGTATAATATAAGGCTTTATCAGTGTAAGGGTTAAATTTAAATAATTTATTTCAGATAAACCATGAAGTAATGTTGAATATTTTGAAATTAATTTGACTGATAAACATTACTGCTGATGGCAACATTCGCTTCCGTCAAATTATTGTCAAAATATTCAACATTGATTTCAATTGATTCAATATTTCTTAAAATAATTTATATATTATTAACATTGATAAAGCTTTACCAATATAAACCTTTAACCCTCAACTATTTCAAGAAAGTTTAAATTTTCTCATAAAAATTGTCAATTTGCAGATTCTCTGGCTTTCTTATCGATCCAGTTATTCCGGCGAGTAATAGAGTCGGAATTAAAATGATACCACCTCCCTCAACTGGCAGCCGATCGGTGATCCGTGGCCCCCACCGCCCTCTTAATCCCTGGGGACTTAGGGTTGTTGAGACATGTGGTAGGTGTTTGCCTTTCATTCCGGTCCTGATCGGTACCACGAGAATGAAGTGATTTAATCCCGGTCGGAATTAAAATGATACCACTGACCTCAACTGGCAGCCGTTCGGCGATCCGTGGCCCCCACCACCCTCTCAATCCCAGGGGCATAGGTTGTGGGGGCCACCACGGATTGCTGAATGGCTGCCAGGGAGGTAGGGATCATCCCAACACTACTACTACCAGGGGCTGAACGCCCATTTAGAGACAAGCTCCCACAGTGACATACACCACTGATCGCCATCAACCACAGGGCCGGCCTCCCTCTATTCTGTGTAGGCTCAGACAAACACGTAGTCTCTGCCAGAGTCGCATCGGCATGATGGGACCACCCATAGGGGCTTCCATCTACCTTGACAACGCTCACCTGGGAGGAGGCTAGTGATTAGCATGTGAACCCCGGCAGACTCTGGCATGTTCACATGTTACGCAGAGAATCTGGTGCTGAGCAGGATCTCCGGCAGACAACCACAGCCTACCCTCTCCACCCCATAGAAGTGGCAGACAGACTCGATCTCTTTACGTGGGTGAAAGCGGTCGTAAATGTTTCTCCACAAGGGATCGACCCATGGATTGTACTGAGGGTCATCCCGGAAGTGGGCCCACTTGGCATCCAATATCATGGCAGTCTCAGCGCCCTGTGCCACTGCTGTAGACGCCAGCACGAGCAGTATGATGAGAATCATGGCTATATGTGAAGAGTTAAACTGAACAGAGTGAACCCCTCGAGAAATAGCTGTGCCAGATCGAGCCCCGTTCTATCCGGATTGATAGTGATCTTCATCCCCTCAGGGGCAGGGGCTAGCTGCTTCACTCTGCCACCGGCTAAGAAATGTAGCTTTCGGACTATATGAGTCATTTGCGGGCTAGTGTCCGACTCCATGAAGCAGTTTAACAGCACCCTTGACTTTGGAGACATGTGACACACCATCTACACTTAGGATGCCCTCCTGGAGGTTAACAGCTTCCTCTGGTCCATCGAATGGACGACGCAGCAGGAGCTTTCCACCTGTAACCCAGATCCAGTGACCCACCCTCGTCAGGAAGACACCTTCACCTATGTATGTGAGGAAGGATGATCCCCGATTGTAGAGCTTTCAAACTGCCCCATCCCTTTTCACAACAGTGGAGAGGGGAGTAACCTCTATGTCAATGACTGCGGGAGGCCTATATAGGGGCAACCATGTTTGCCAGTCACCCCCAGGTTCAGCGCGGTACCACACTTCATTCTTCTCAAATATGAACTGCAGGTTTTTTGCCATGGTCAATAGCAGGCCATCATGGGCCATTGGCGGGGCACCGCTCGAATAGGGTTTGACCAGATGAAAGCGCAGGTCGTTATTAAGGGTGTTGATGTCTGCCACCTCTGTATCCGAGAGCTCAATCAATGGCTCGAGGATGAACTTCCTCTTCGGGAAATCGTACCGAAACACGATCTTGTGCCCATCTATGTTGCGACCCAGGTGCTCCTTCGTCACATCCTTGAGGTCTGTGAGCAGCTCCACCAGCAGCATCAACTGCGTACACATCTGCCAGGTCAGCAAGACCAGTCGAGTGAGCAAATATGGGTTCCATAGCACGCTATATGATGGGTTTAAACAAGACACATAACCATGCCAATTGTCCAACTGCTTCTCTCCGGTGGTGAGAACGTAATCTCACCCTCTCTAAAGGGGAGACGGGTGGTAACAAGACATATAACCATGCTGATTGTCCGACTGCTTCTCTCCGGTGGTGAGAACGTAATCTCACCCTCTCTAGAGGGGAGACGGGTGGTACAGTACCGTGTAGAATGGGTCCTCTTCGAGGTGCCCCAGCGGGGCACAACATACATACACCCCGATGTGCTACATCAACCTCCGGGCAGTGCACACAGCAGCTCACTGGTAGAAGTCGGCCGGGATGTGATAGAGTATCTCCCAGGTGCCAACAGCAACCTATGGAAAGCTATCAGTCCTAGCCTGTTCACACCTGTAAATCACTTGTTTGACAGCCCCTCCATTAACATATATGCCAGCACGGATTGGATATCGGACGCCCATTTAGAGTTTACACTCTTATTACTCATTGACCTGACGACAACATATCATACCAGGAATATCTGACCTTTGCAGATGATGAGAGGGTTGCCCCTTCATGACCCCTGTACAAAACGAACAGATGCTCACACTGCAACAAGGAGAGCGACTACAGCGGGAGAGCTGGTATCAACAGAACGCGAGCATTGCAAGGAGGCGAAGGAACAGTGAAGCTGCCAAATACTGGCAGGACCTCCTGAAGAAGAGTAAGTGGGACGCAGGAGTCTTGACAGACGGCGATGAGCCAGATGTCTTCACAGATGACGATGAGCCAGATGTCTTCACAGACGAGGATGAGCCAGGTGTCTTCTCAGATGAGGATGAGCCAGAGGTCATACAGTGGGAAGAGGAGAGGCGCAGAAGTGTAAGACCAAGAAAACCATCCAGCGGCGGACCTACTATCTTGGTGATAAGGTGAAGTTCCAGATGTCACGTCTCAGAAAGCTACTGGCACCCGACATAGTGCTGGATGACCACTGTCTAAGAGATGTCTGTCTCAACACCAGCAAGCTGGTACGGTTCGCCAGGCTCTCCAAAATGAACCCTTCTATGACTCATGAGCAGATTCTGAAGGTGATGCAGGTTTAAGCCTCCAGATATACTATGGAAAAATCAGTGGCGGAAGCAACCAGAACTATACCCCTCCCTGACTGCTGACGAGGGCGGTACCATCCATGGCTGGTGACTCCAGCAGACAGATACCATCAGGCAGAATCTCATCCGTGAGGCAGAAAAGTACAGCAGAACGCGCAGGCGATATAAGACAGCATACAACGTCCTCGCGCGTACAACCACTGCTGCGGGTGTGATTGGAGCCAGTGCTGGCGTGGCAGCTGTGGCCACTCTCGCTACAGCGGTGGGTGCCCTCGTCACCATCCCGCTGGGTGGCATGACACTAGCCACCACTGTCTTGGCCACGGGCTTGGGGGTGGGGCAGCGGCAGATCACAAGGAGGCTGGAGAAGCATGCTAAGTATGTGACACTGGCACAGAGTATGCTACGAACTATCGAAGAGTGTCAGCAAAGCTCTCGAGGATGGCCAGGTCGTCGATGAAGAGTACCACCATATATTGAAGGTCCAAGCCCTGTATGGCACGGAGAAACCTAAAGTGCGACAGCAATACCTCAAAGGCTCCAGCGGGCGGGTTGATATGGAGGAGCTAAAAAAACGAGATGTTATGGCGAGGTCGCCTTGCTGGTCTCTGGAGTCGAGACGACTACAAATAGTGTTGCGGTAGCTTTAAGAACACCAGTATAGATGGCCTTCCCACTGAACCTCACGACAGTCATCCGGAGCCAACCGCCCCTCCTGGGTACACCCTTGACTGGCCTGAGAGGTCTACTGGATGATATACCAGTGGATGGACGGTCCCGAACCAGCTTCTCCGTCAACCCACGACCACTGACCGACCGCCCCATCACCATCAAGGATGCGAAGCAAGCTCATACTTGGATGGCTGCTCCAAGCCTCTCATATTGGAATCAGCAGATGAACTTTGTTGTGTGGTGTGCCACGGCAGGATGTGGAGTAAGTTCCACCCTGCTTCACTCCTATTCTGGTACTCCTGAAGCTGTGCTCATCGCCAGCTGTCTCAGATTCCACATGTACTTCACGGTGTGACGAATCCTCCATGCGCTGGGTGCAAGCCTCCCTGATACAAACGACTTCGACCCACAGCTCAACAGTCATAGCGTCTCAGCGGCCAGCAGAGTAAAGAGAGAGAGTACAGCGACATTCTCGTTCAATCCAGACTCCGACCCTGGCGCGCTGGTGCAAAATATGCACATCACTGGCTTGCAGCAGGACTATCCAGATGTGTGGAAGTCCTTTGTGCCACATACCACCTCAGGCCTCACACCGGCAGGGATCGTTCGGATCAACCAGTCCCTGGAAGCACTGTGCTACTGCCTCCTTACAGCACAGACCAAGCTGGGTCATTCCATGATGGTGTCAGCGGAGCAGAGGTCCAGGCCATGTTCATCAGTCTCGTTGAAGATATGATCATCATGGCAGATCCCAGCAGTCTTATTGCTAAGTTCCAGCAGGGGTTGCAGAAGGCCCATCGCAAACTTGACTTTGCTATTTCACCACACCTACGGTTGATTCCGAGCAACATGATCGTGAACTTCGAGGACCTCCAAGTCAGGGGCTATAACAACATGATAGTCGAGGGGAGTTCCCCCGGTGTCCACTTCGGCTTCAACACTGATATCAACGCACCTACGCGTAGTACGGGCCATACAGGCGTTCCGACCCTGACACTGCAACCAGTCGACACGATGCTTCCTATGGCAGCTCCGACCCCGACACTGCAGCCAGTCGACATGACACCGCTTCATGTGGTAGCTCTATGAGTGGTGTCAGGCCTAGCTATCATGGCGCTCGGGATCAGCCTACTCCGCCGCTAGCAAATCAGCTATAAGACTATCCCGACTCTCTACAGTAGCAGAGGGGACCACGGTGAGACACTCAACCAGGTTGGCCTGCCACCCAGCCCCTATACATGCTGCCAAAATGCACATCCAAGGGCTGGATGGTTCCGCAGCGCATCCTTTCTCCAGCTTGTAGTATCGCTGAGCCTTGTTCGGCTCTGAGTCAGGTGAGGCCATGGAGGTCTGCAACTGCTGGAACACATCTGACAGATACTCCCGATCCTTGTAGAAACCTTTAGCTCGCAGGGGCTGCTCGACGATACTTCCACCAATGATAAGGTATTCGAAGCAGATCTGCCCTTTACCAAATCCTAGATAGATCTTCACAGCTGTCAGCTCCTCTGTCAGCTCAGCGAGCTCATCTGGTGTCTTCTTCTTGTAGCCCTTCAACTTCATCCGGAAGACATCATAGTACTTCTCGCATAGCGTGAGCCCGGACATGTTTAAGATGTCTCAATAGAGAGATGAATATTACTGAGTACCAACCCGGCCACCTGGCAGATGCAGACTGGGAAGATCTTATTAGCTCTCTTGACAGGGGACGCAGATGTTTAACCGCGTTGTATACTCAGTGCTTAAACAATGACGTCAACGGTACAGATCGTGAAGCAACTGCCCAAGAGCCAGGCGAGTCTTCCGAAGGTGGAGAACCTTCTGCGAACCAAGACACAGAAGTTACTGACCAAAGCAAAACCTCTGGCAGTCCATGTCGCCAGTAACGTGGTGGCGAATGTGGCCGTGGTGAAGATGACAGGGGGAAATGAAGTTCTTCCTGCCGCCACTGCGGCTGTCCTCGCTACAGTGGTGAGTGGGGTGGCCGGGCACTCTCTCGGAATAACTCACATAGTCGAGCACATGGACTGAGGATCGCCAATGCCCGGGAATGGTGGACGGCCCACAAGGCATGCCCCTGCAGAGGGCCAGTACCCTGAGCACTGCTACCTATTCCCTTGGCCAACTGCGTGGTCCTCCTATGCCCAACTATTTCACTGGGGGTATGACTAGTAGGTTTAAGCCGTGTATATAGCACTATGACTCTGTCACTCACAGACCTAGAAAGCAAAGAGCTAGGCGATCTTGCTCACTCGGGCGAGGCACGCCTCGGTTCAGAGGACACTGTTGCCCCGATCACCTTCCTAGACTTCGATGAGAAGGGAGACCCGCAGGAGATCTGAGGTACCATCCCAGCCCGAGATCTCATCGGGAACACTGATACAGTAGGACAATCGGCCATTAACATGGCCAAGACTGTATACAAGGGGATGGGCACCAAAGACAGGGCAACGATGCAAGGTATGCTCGGAGTCGATGAGGCTGGTGCCATCAAGGTTATGGCTGAGTCCTATGCACAAGACCTGGTTAAGGATCTCCTGAAACCACGGAGCTCATTCCAACAGGATGGAGAGAATCTCAGGGTAGGCACCCTCGGCCTGAGCAATATCACTGTCGATGGAAAATAAGATGCTACCGCCAGCCTCCAGCTACCAGAGGTGAAGAAGTCGGGGTTCTTTGGTTTGCCGTTTAAGACCACAGGATAGTCATGGCTTCATGTGCATGTATCATACAGATACTGGATGTACTAGACACTGTGGGTGCTGACACAGGCCCTCTATGCTATCTTCTCAGCTGCTGCTGGGATTTCATGCTTGACGCCTCCATCGCATCCTTCGTATCCGCCAGAGGTGCAGGATTCCCCGCTCTGCAGGCGAAAGAGCTGGTGCAGGAAGTACTGCCGTTTAGTCTCCCAGATATAGACGAGGCTACCGCCGACCAAGTGCTAACAATCCTCCGCGCGCATGTCTGTATCATTCGACAGTAGGCCGACCGATGCTGGCCAGGTGGTGCTGATCATTGTCCCGTCAGGACACGGGGAAAACATCTTGCTGCGGGCTCTCCTGGCTGAACATCTACACTCTCAATACATCGTTCTGGTGTCTGACTCCATCGCTGAGGCGGTTGACAGTAATGATCAATGGTACAATGGCCAAATCACCAAGACGCAGAACCTGCAAGCACTGATGGAGAAACTGCTGGCAGCCCGTCTGACAGAACCACTTGTTCTAGTTATCGATGACCCTGCAATGGACCAGAAGACAGTCACCTACCTCAGCAACATCACCAGGCGCATCTGGCACACAAAGATAACTGTCTTCATCCTCTTTCAGAAGTACAACCGCAAGATCTCACCAGACATCCGCCACAATGCCCGGTTGCTATACTTCAGCTCCAAGTGTGGATGTGCCCTGCTTGAGACCATATATGACAGCCTAACCCGCAAGGCGACCAAAGGGGACTTTATCGCAGGTGTACAGAGGGCAGCTGAGCTGTACCGCTCCATCTTCAGCAACAAGGAGACAGGTGAGCTGTCACACTTCAAGCCATCTCTGGAAAAGGCGCAGACCTTCACCTACAAGCTGAATCCAGCCAGGAAACTAGCCTGCTCTACGCGTCATCGCTGACAGACTGTCGCAGCTGCCGCAACATTTTTCATTCATCAGAAGGCTGCGCAGTCTCCGCTACTTCGACTGCGGTCTACTTCGTCAGATGCTTGAGAACGTTCGTCAGAAGCTACTTCAGCAGGTCCGTACTGTCACTTAAACTCTAACCACTGAGGGTCATCTTTTGGGATTCTCTTCAGCTGGTTCTTCTCATGGTAGACCCACTTTAGCCATCCACGCATAGCATCTGACTTGTGAGGGGATTTAATGAGGTAGTCCTGGTAGTTATCTGGGAATTTCGTAAATGCTTCCAGATCACTGGTCAATCTCCTGCGCTCTTCTTCGTTGAAGATGTGCTCAACAGCCTCGTTGCGGCCAACAGTGACCCCCCTCCTGAGTATCTTGTGCATGACCGGTGTCGTGGCTCTCCGCTACCCTGGCACTGACCTCCTCCCTGAAGTAGTTATTTGCTCCAGACTGGAGGCTATCCAGCATATCTCGCTCTTCCTGGCTATGGAGGCTAAATACGGCAGCCCACTTCCCGACCATTAGTAGATCTTTGGGGTCGACCCTCGCCTTTTGGCGAGCTAGAATAACAGGACTGTTTGTTTGGGCCACAGGTAGGTCGAGTGTCCTGCCCTGGGTGCTGTCAAACTTCCGGTAGAGTATCCGAATCAGGAGTTCTTTTGTACTATGAGCTGGCGCTCCTTCCTCTATGGCGGCCAGTATCTCCGCATCAGACGGAGGTGTGACGTTGGCTCACTCGTGGATAATGTTGATGTCATGAAGCAGTCCTCGGACCATGTCACAGTGGGACAGTGCACACTGTGGCTGTCGTGCTGACTTCTCCTGCTGCCTATAGACAACTTGCTGGAGAACTTTACCAAATATGGCAGCCGTTTAACTCCTCTATATACCCAGACCTCAAACATGCTGCAGTATGTGCAACATCCAGATGGGGCCATTGAACCCGCGACATCGCACCTGACTGATCCTCGGAAGGACTGCCTGACGGTCATTCGACCCAGTATACACGATGAGAATCCGTTGTCCACTGCTGGGAAGTACATTGATTTTGCAATCTCGGCACAGATCCACGAGATCAAGAGCATAACACTCGAGTTCAAGCTTCAGAGCACAACAGAACAGACGGTAGAGCTCCTGCAGGTTCTGAACACGTGCGCGATCGTGCAGAGCAACATCACCGTGGACACCACCTATGTGAATGATGAGTACCGAGTCCTAGGTCCGCTGGCTCGTGGCCCACCCTTCTATGCGAAGGGAAAGGGGTACTATGCTGTGGAGTGCAATGAGGGATTCACGGAATTCGATCTACGGGCAGGTGTCGAGAAGCCTGTGGCCGTTCCACTCTTAACCCTCCTCGAGAACACATGTGAATCCGGCTGCCATGCAGGATAGGCTGTTCCTCCGGGTGTACAGTGAGCAGCTCGCAGATGTGACGATTAATGTGCCAAGACTTCATGTCTGGCATGACGAGAATGACCAGGAGCTGAAGCAAATGGGTTCCAAACAGCGGATCGTGCATGTGGAGCGAGAACACCAACAGGTCCAAGCCACAGCTAACCAACGGGTAGAGCTGACATTGCATCGTGGTGCATCGGACTGTGTCGCTGTTGCGGTCCTGGTTCAAAATGGAGGAGCCATCCAGCAGGTGGATAAGCTAGACGACTTCAAGCTTGTGGTTGCTGGGATCAGGGAGCGGGGCCAGGGACATCCCACCTAATCAGGGCAAACGGCGTAGCTTCAACATCGGAAACCTCATATCTGGGACTCGCTTATTAGGTGTGACGGTACTCTACTTTGGCTATGCTAAGGTATGCGTGTTGAACACATTAGGTATTCAGCTTGAGCGTACGTAGAGCACGACTCCTGTCGTCACCGCTGCAGCTGCCACCACTACTATAAGCTCTGCTGTCTTCTGACCTGTAAATGCTTCATAGTCGAGCGTTGGCTCAGATACAGCCGCGTAGTACTCATCGAGTCTCTCATCTGCCTCTTTGAGGCTCTGGTTGGCCTGAGATTGGAGTTGGCATCTCCATCGCCTGGTTATGACGCTCACGCTCGACCTCTGCCGCCTTCTTGTCGGCGAAGCTGAGTCCCCAGTTCGTCAAGGCAAACATGCCCACATTCAAGATTGTGGATGCTATGCTATAGACGCCAGTTTAAAGCTACTACATAGCCATCCCCCAGCGACGGATCCCCAGAGCGATGTATGAACCAGAGGCTTATGACGATCCAGTCGAGGATATAGATGACAAGGACTATGCGGAGGAATATGATGAGGAGGATGCAGACGACTACGATGTAGCGGAGACCGCGGGTGAGTATGATGGTGTAGAGCCTGAATCCCGCAAGCTAGTACACAGAGCGAAAGGAATCTATTGCACTTACGTAAAAAGTTCTATCGGTCCGCTGGCAGCAGTTGGGGCTCTGATCGCTCTGTTCACAATGAAGGCTGGCGAGACGGTCCGCAACAATGCTCTCCATGGGGTGGAGAAGATTTCTGAAGACATACCAGCCATCGCCTCAGGAGTAGGTACATTCTTCGGAGTCGCAGGCCCTTGGCTACCATACGTTGCCATAGCGCTCGCGGCCATTTGGGCCGCCGAACATTTAAGCCATACTATATAAGGATGCCATCTCTGTACGACCTGGTCAAGGCCCTTAACTTCCAAGGGTTGGTCGATAAACTACTGTTCAGTGAGGATCCAGCAGAGATTAGACACCAGTGTATGGAGGTGTTTGAGGAGGTGTTCAGTGATGGTCGAATGAATGACGGCCGTCTGTTCGTCTGTTTAGAGTTCACCCAGGCCGTGTGTGACAGGACGGGAGTGGACGTCAGTGAGGAACTCTACTATCAGCCTGGTGAATATTACCGTGAGCCCCCTCAACTACTCGAGGCTGCACGTCGCATGGGCCACAACTTCACATTGGAGACAGTTAGCCAGTGGCTCAGCCGCCAGGCGATGTGGCAGATATACAGACCTCGTCCACGGCACATCAGGCATGCCCATTTCGAGGAAACTGTCCCGAACAGAGTTCACCAGGCGGATGTTCTATTCCTTTCACACGACTCGCTTGGTCGTAAGACCTACAAGTATGCCCTCACCATCGTCGATGTCGCCAGCAGGTACAAGGCGGCAGTACCGCTCACAGACAAGTCAGCTGGCCAGGTGACCCAGGCATTCCAGGGTGTCTACGAGGCTTCGGAAAATCCCCTCCAGTGGCCGAAGTTGTTGCAGGTGGATGAGGGTAAGGAGTTCAGAGGAGAGACTGCAGCCCTCATGCGGAAACACGGTGTGGCAGTTAGGCGAGGCGAGGTAGGGCATCACCGTGCCCAGGCTATGGTTGAGCGGTGGAATCGGACACTGGCAGAGAGACTGTTCCCACACCAATATGCCCAGGAAATGGCCGCGCCGAGTGAATGTTCTAGAGTATGGGTGAGAGGGCTGCCTGCTGTGGTGGAGAGATCCAATGCCGAGGTTGCCAGGCTAATCGGGAAGAAGCCGGTAGAGGCTATCAGACACTGCTGGTCACAGCTCTAGAGGAGCGAACAAGGGAGAGGAGTGCCTACCACCTGATGCTCTGGTTTGGTACCTGTATGAGCCTGGTGAGCTGGAAGGTGGTCGACGGCGTGCAACAGATCCTAACTGGTCGATAGATGTTCGCATGCTTGACAGGTATGTGGAGGCGGAGGGCCGGCCTACACTGTACTACCTGGCACGGCAGCACGGAGTGCCTAGGCGACCATTTGTCGTAGAAGAGCTTCAGTTAGTCCCTGAAGACACACAGCTACCACTGCCTAGGGTGCTAACATGTTACTCGATGGGCTCGGTATGGACCCCATCTGGCAGCACATGGCACTTATCATAGTAAGCGGGGAGTCCGAGTTTTTCCTGCGCATACATCACCATACCCTGGTTGCGCATGCGTAGGCCTCAGTTTTTAGCTCTGTCCACCCCGCCATGTAGGGCATTGTAGAACCTCTGCCAAGAGACCTCATTCTGCCGCTTTGACATTCCCTTAGCCGAGCACTTACTTGCCGCTGCGCTCTCCACGTAGTAACATTTGGAACATAGAGCGATGCCACGAGAGCCTTCGAACTCGAGCTTGAACAGTCCCGGAGTCCGTCCAGACCATTTGTCCCAAGCTAGCCAGTCCCGCTTATGAGCCTGGTACTCTGCTCGCATCTCAGGGCGAATGACATCGTCGAGGTTGGAGCCTGCTATAGCGATATACGCGGAGTCAGTGTCCATCTGCAGGTACTCAAAGCTGTCACGAGCTACGTAGTGATCGAGGAAGTCGTAGTAGAACTCCAGCATTCACAGCTTCGCGAGCTCATAAACGGCTATCCCCACCTGGAAGGGCCTTCAAATAGTGATTCTCGGCTTGCGACTCTGGAGCTCGTATGACTCACCGATCTCCTCGAGATCTTCGAACCATGCACTACGCAGGGCCTTGTCTACCACGCGTTCATCCTTCATGAAGCTGGTGTTGCTATGACGTTGTAGGGCCTCGATGAGCTTCCCGTAGGCACTGTTGCCAAGGAGTTTGAAGAGATCTGCCAAGAGCGCTTTGCTCTTATCTACATTTCCCGAGTGGCGGGCCTCCGTAACATTCTCCTCGAACCACTCGAATGGGCGCTTGGCCTCATAGTCTATGGTCCGGTTATATACCACTTATATAAGTGTCTGTGTGTACAGCAGCCGCTTCTTGCCAGAGAGGGCACCGACCAGCTTCTGGGTGGTGGGTCGCTTCCACCCTGTATGCTCTAGATATGCCTGCATCTCAGAAGAGACGGCCTCTACCGGGATCTCGCGCTTATAGAAGAGCGGGGGACATTTCCTCGAACTTTGCCCACATAGCCTTAGGGACCTCTATATCCATCTCAGCAAATCCAAACCAGCGGTCTGCTAGGAGCTCCTCCTTAAAGCTGGCTACACCACTGGCACCGAACCAATGGCGCACTGTCTCCTTACCACAGGGCATCTCTTTGGCCATCGTTGACAGGTACAGAGCATTTGCGTCGTAGCCGAATAGACGTTGGCAGACCCGCTCACTCTGGCGGATGCGTGTTACACCTGCCTCATGGTATCTGGTGAGCACGATGCTGGGCCCTCCAACAACCGCGTCCTTCAGCATGTCGTATGCCTCCTTGCCCGGAGAGTAGACTAACATCTAGCATGTGCTGAGCGGTTCCACGTAGGAGGTACTGCAGTGACACACCCGGGAGAGACACCGCATCTTTGAGGATGTCTATTTCTCGTTCTGTGTAGAACTCCCGCTTCCGCTCTAGGTTGTTGTAGTATCGCAGCCAGTCGGCGAATCTCTGCATTCCCTGCTCGCTGAATGTCTGGTTACATTGTTCCCACTCTGATCACATCAAGATGTAGCCACCCTTGAGCTAAGATGTCCATGCTGAGCAGTCAGGTAGCCCTGGATAGTTGAGCTTCTCGTGTGTGTCAAACCATTCATACGGGAACGCTCTTCTGCTGTGTACACCCATAAGCTTTGACCCATACCTCGTACGAGACTCCTGATCCGAGGTAGTTCAGCACATCGAGAAACCGTAGCTTAGGTGTTATGAGGAACATGGTCTGACTAGCCTTCTTGGCGACTTTCACTGTACCTATACTGTCAGTCAGCTCATCGACAAAGTACTTCTTGATGAGGTTCAGGTCATACAGCCCAGAGTTGAACCCCAGTACAGGCACTTGGTCCCACCACTCGTTGATTAGTCGCTACTGTCGCTTTGGGAGCTTGTCCAGGTCTGTCGGTATGTACTGTGCCCTAACCCTTGTCCGGATTAGGTATGCTCGCCGTTGGATCTCCAGCATGAACTCTCTGATCAGTTCTTTGGGGTCAGGCTTGCAGAGGTGAGTGGGCTCACTCGTGGCGCCCTCTAAGGAGCAGCCAACTGACACAGAGATAGGTATGCGAGTACTCTCGATCGTGAGTCTCCGTAGGATGGGTCTTGATACCATCTAGGAGTGCTTCGAAGTCGTAAACTATGAAGTGTGAGTATGGGACAGTCAGAACTCGTTTAGGGACGCTTGGACAGCGTTTTATAAAGCACTCCCACTGTACCACAAGCGTGCGTCCCGACGCTCTCAGCTTCTCCTCTCTCAGGACTGTCTCACGGTATCTTTGTTCGGCATCCTCACCTCGCTGGTGTTGTGGACACCCATGTCAGACACAGCCATGGAACTGGTAAACGGTGTTGGTGGTCGGATCATAACCATCTACGGGAGTACCCTCGATCCAATGCTCACCACCGTCCCCACACTCTACATGGTGTATGTGTACACCTCTGTTTCTTTCTCGACTCATACTCAATCCAACGAGTAGCCGCTGAACTGGATGGTTGGGCGGATAGGTTTTCTCATACGCAGACTGTGGCGCCTCAACCTTCTCGCCAGGACACACGATTGTTGTTTTGCCGCCTGTACAATGATCAGCGTGGCATGGAAGACTGTATGCCTGTGTAAACCTCTGCTGACAGTGACTGCAGACTAGTGTATGTGTCAGCTTGGAGATGTTCTTGATGTAGAAGGCGTGGTTGTCCCACACTCCGATGGTCATGGTGTCACGGTAGTGAGCCGCTTGCCTGATCAAGTGCCAGGTGCCCTCTTCGGTTGGTTCAAACATGCGAATCCCGATCTTGGCGAAGAACCTTGTCCAGCTGATCCAGCGAGGTCTTGCGGACATCAGGTACCGTCTTGCCGTAGAACTGTGTGGCAAGCTCTCGTGCAGGAGCTGTACTTCTATCAGCTCTCGCTCTCGGTGGACTGCTAGATATCTCCAGAGACACATGTTGTCCCTGTAGGTGTCGAGGGCAGTCATACTCTTCTTCTGTCGTAGCCAGTCTGGGAGGGGGCCTGTCCCAAGCAGAGGTTGGCGGTCGATGACAGACCTGACTTCAACGTTGATTGATCGAACGAAAGCCCACTTGGTGTTGGGTTGATCGATATTGTCTGTGTCGAGGCGGGCTTGCTCTCTTGAGGCCAACCAGTCCTGAGCTGCTCCTATCGTGTTCAGCCACGGGCTCCCTAGAGCATTCTTGTGGAAGAGCATCACCGTACCGTCTTCGATATGACGGATGCGATAGGTATGGGTGTAGCGGAGATGGAAGGCGTTCTGGACTGTCTGCTGGATCTTTTGCATGATCTGGCCTGTGAGGTCTCCTTCTAGACCTCTGAAGAATGTCCAGCATACTGACTGGCATCCTCTATCATCTGTCTCCCTTTCGCCGAGACGGTGGTCGAGAATGTGTTCGGTTTCTCGCCTCATGCTCCAGGCTAAGGGTTCAGCCCTCGGCCCCCTCATCATTCGCTTAGCGATCCTGCGTAGGGGAGGTAAGCGCTCCAGTGGATGGTCCGCCATCCGCCTCGCTACAGTCTTGGCTCGCAAGCTAGCAGTCACCTCCTTGTCCACCTGACGAAGCTCACGGAGCCGCTGCGCTTTCTTGTGGGGATTCAAAGGATCATCTTTGGTAAGCGCTTGAAACCTTCCCGTCTTCATTGCTTGGGAGAGACGCTTCTGCGACTCCTCGGCACAGGCCTGTCCGATCATCTGGAGCAGGTCGGCTTTCTTGGACTTAGAGGCTACTCTAAAGCCAAATTGCTTTGCAACCTCGCGAAGCTGTGCAACAGTAATCATGGTGTATATCACTGTGGATGCCCGTCTCTAAATGGGCGTTCAGACCCTATTATGTGTGGTTGATCACAAGGCGATGTAGGTGGGCCGTCGATGTGATAGTGGATGCTTGTCTCTAAATGGGCGTCAGATGTGTGACGGGTACGGGCCGTCCCCGGGTGTGGGACGTTGGCTCTAAATGGGCATCAGATGTGTGAAGGGTACGGGCCGTCCCAGCTAGGCCGGGCATGGGATGACCGTGCGTTCCAAGCATGTCCCCTGGATAGGATAGTACACGTGTATAAAGCCCTATGAGAGGTATGGCTAAGCCGTAAGAACGCGTAGCATGCATGCCCACGCATCCCTGGTAATGTGTCAGTATTGTGAGAGAGTGTATGCTTGTATTGTACCAAGTTGGTACTGGGGATTAAATCACTTCATTCTCGTGGTACCGATCAGGAGCGAGAATTTCAAAACTGTTTACCATTTTAAAATCAGATCAGAAATGGCCGAGTTATCCACAAATTCTAATAGTGAGATTTGAACCTGTGATTCTGAGAGAGGGTATGGCTAAGCCATAAAAATGTGTAGAACACATGCGCACGCGTCCTTGGCAACACGTGTGAGTATTGTGAGTGTATGCTTGTATTTTACCGAGTTGGTACTGGGGATTAAATCACTTCATTCTCGTGGTACCGATCAGGACCGGAATGAAGCGAGAATTTCAAAACTCTTTACCATTTTAAAATCGGACCAGAATGACCGAGTTATCCACAAATTCTAATAGTGAGATTTGAACCTGCGATTTTAAGTTTGCTAATAGCACAAAAGAAGGATTTGAACTGACGCATTAACTACCTCGACCATGTATGCATTAGTAAATAAAGCTGATAAGTTATGTGTTCTCATTGCTGCGCTTATCAGTCCCAGATCTTTGCTATTATTGCGCAGAACCAGAAAGACTAAATATGAAAATTTATTTACAATTTGACAAATAGGCTGTTGAATATTTTGACGGCTATAGTGGTAAAATATTCCAGTCAAATACATTTCAAAATAGTCAACATCGTATTTGTCATGGTTGTATGACTGTGTTAAAATTGAGATTCTGGAAGCTCCGAGCAAGCTCGGGGTTGAAGGGTTAGAATTTCGGACAAATCACGATATAGTTTTGCGATATAGCCATGAGCAGACTGACAGATTAACTCACAAACAATATGCAAGACCCTCTCCACTAGCGTCGATGGGTATAGGGCAATGAGACAGCAGCCATAGTTAAAATATGCTCCTTTTGAGCTGCTTCAAAAAAGTTGGAATCAAATTTGCAAAAGTCATAAATTTAGCATTTTTAATCAAGCATTTTAATCAAGCACTGCAGTAACACCACTTATAATGATTTGGAACAATTAACGAGTATTAATGTTTAGGTTCTTCAAAAATGTCAATGCAACGATAATTGCTGATTACCGTTACAGCTGATATGGTTTCTTAAGCTGTTCCGCATTAACTATCTCGGCCGGCCATGTATGCATCGCATTAACTATGTATGCATTATTATAGCTGATAAGTTATGGGTTCACACATTGCTGTGTTGGTGCGTAACAGCGATTGCACAACTCACGCTCAGAGATAAGATTACTAAGAGGCGAGATTTTAGTGGTGTTGCGGTGGGTCGATCGATAGAGTTGTGGAATTGCATAGCGTTCCCAGGCTGCAGACTGGGTTCAAATCTCGCTCAAAAGACCTCGCTAGAACTTACCTGAAATTTCGAAACTAGGTAAGACACTAGGGCTGGGGTAATACGACCAGGTTAGATAAAGACCCACCATGACACTCCCCAGTGCCGGGTTAAAGCACCACAGACACACACGCACCAGCCGGCTGGAATATCAAACGGGTGGGGTAGTAGATAGGTGGGTTAGAAGATAGGTAGGATAGGTACAAAAATGTCCCACAGATAGAAAAACCTCCTCAGGATACCGGTCAGAATAGAGAGGCCGGCCACTGGCCGGTATCCTGAGGAGGTTCTCCCGGACATGTGGGGCCCGCACCGGAGTTTTATACACATGTCTCAAATTCCTATTCCCCAGGGATTGAGAGGGCAGTGGGGGCCACGGATCGCCGAACGGCTGCCAGTTGAGGTCGGTGGTATCATTTTAATTCTGACCGGGATTAAATTATTTCATTCTTGTGGTACCGCTCAGGACCGGAATGAAAGGCAAACACCAACCACATGTCTCAACAACCCTAATTCCCCAGGGATTAAGAGAGCGGTGGGGGCCACAGATCGCTGATCGGCTGCCAGTTGAGAGAGGTGGTATCATTTTAATTCCGATTCTACTACTCAGTGTTAAATTTTCAAAAATACTCTTTTCTTGGTCTGCAAATCAAAATTTTCCAAGACTGCAGAAGGCTTTTTTCGCTGGATTGAGTGTTAAAAAGTTAAGAGTTGGAAGGTCTATAAAACCTGAAGTAATGGGCTTTGTCCAATTTCATTGTCAGGACTATCAAGCATGAACTGTATCTTATCAGTAGGCATATAATTGACCAGGCCAGGTATTTGTTGACACAAGGCGTGTATGCTTGCACAAGCTCTGTTCTAATCCTTCAGACATATCTCAACACATAATGATAAATGACCAGAAATGACAATTTTTATGCTGCTAAAAAGATTCTATTGAACATTTTGAAAGTTATTTGGTGGTAGGTCTTGCTGCTTTAAGCAGCAATTATTGTTTCCAGAGAAATTATTTTCAAAATATGTAACAGTTTACCTGTAATGACTGCCTTGAAAGGTAGATAAAGAGGGTTTTAATAGTGCATGGGTTACAACGCTTTACTTGTTTAATCTTATTTCCTATTGACATACATACAGCAATTGTCCATTTCAAACCAAATTAACAGCTATGTTTTTAAACATTTTGAAACTAATTTGGCTGGAAGCAGTTGCTGGCTGAAGCAGCAACGTATTCTTGTCAATTTATGTTTAAAATATTGAACTGTTTCCTGTATGACACCCTTGAAATTTAGATAAAAAGGTTTCATTAGTATCATTAGTCAAATGCTTGTTATCTTATTCCCTATAAGCATATCTACTACAGCAATTGCACTTTTCCAGGCAAACATCCAGGATTTCGATTTTAAAACAGCTTTTTAAAACAAATCACTATGAAAACATATTACCAGGCAAATTAATTTCAAAATTTTGAAAAGATATGTCCAAGTCAATAAAATTGTTTTCAAATGTATACTAGATTTCATATCACCTCTCTGAGAACCAGTGCTCGGAATTTTGAATGAAAAGGATAAAGTATGCATACAATTTTTAGGCAGAAAATGGTGAAGTACTCAACATGTACTCTTAAGTACTCAAAAGTACAAGTACAGAGTATGTACACAAGTACAAGTACTTTGGAAATGTACTGAGGCTGAGTACAAGTACATGTACTCATAAAATGGCACGGATACTGAGTACATGTGAGTACTTGAAAATCTGTATATGAGTACATTGACCCCAACCCTGATTTTTAGACATTTCTAACAATCTGTCAAAATCCAAGAAGGCTTCCAGTCAAATTGACCAATCGGCTTCGTTTGAACAAACTTGGATCTCCAGGCCCTATGGATGCTTCCTGCCAAATATAATTGAAATATGTCCAGTTGTTCTTTAGAAGTCGTTTAACCCTTACCACTCTGATGTCAATATTCTATCTTTCACAGCGTCAATAGCAAGGAAACTGGTGTACATTTTTCAACAATTTTGGTGGACGATGTTGCTGTCTACGACAGCACTGTCTTCCACCAAATTTGTTGTAAAATGAACACCAGTTTCTTCTTTTAATTTAATTTGAAAATTAAAAATTTTAACATCAGAGTGGTAAGGATTAAAGAATAAGTTGACAGACAGACATATGCCGGATTGTCGCCACAACATATGCTAACTTGGCCATTCTGGCCAGGTGAGCTAAAAACCATCCATGTTTCACCTATAGGTAAAGTCAGAGTCCATGATTATCTATGAGAATCCATGGATGTTTCACCTATACGTAAAATATGAAATGAAAGTCCATGATTATCCATGAAAATTCACCCCTGTTTCACCTATGGGTAAAATATGAAACAAGCGGTATCAGAAAATACCAATATCTCGCATTTTTAAGTTACCGCAGGATCCGGCTGCCGCAGGACCCGCTCTGCCCAGGACTAAATATTCTACGAAAAAATAATGTCCAAGCCATGTACATATATAGAGTTAGATTGCCCATCTGACCAATGGCCACTGCCCTCAGATTAATTCAAGAACAAAATAATGTGTTGTACTGTAGTCTACGAACTACAAGCTTCAAAATGATATGTAACATGATCACATTTGATAACATTTACATTCTGGCCCCCCCCCCCCCCCCCACCCCCCATTTCCCCCACCCCTGTCCCTGGGGGCCATATGTGTAATCATACAGAAAGTTTCAAGTTTCTATGAGAAATGGTCTAGGAGTTGCTCTACAATCGATTGGTGCCCACCTTTGACCCCGGCCCCTACCCTCAGTTTGAGCCAAAATCAAAATAATTCCTTGTACTGTAGTCTACTCATCACTGGCTTCAAAATGATATGTGACATGACCACCTTTGGAAATTTTTTCTTTTTACGCCACATTTCCTACCCCCAGGGCCGTACCATTGGGGTTATACCAAAATTTTAAAAGTGTCATGCACATCCCTGGCTATATGTGCAATCATCCTAAAAGTTTCAATTTCTATCTGAAATAGTCTAGGAGTTGCATTGCAATCGATTGGTGTCCACGTTTGACCCCACCCCCTACCCTCAGTTTGACCCAAGATCAAAATAATTCCTTGTATTGTAGTCTACTCATCATTGGCTTCAAAATTATATGTGAGATGACCACCGTTGGAAATTTTTTAATTTTTTACCCACATTTCCCATCCCCAGGGCCATACTCTTGGGGTCATACCAAAATTCCACAAGATCTATCAGAAGATAGCAAATAGCTTACCTGCACTGTAAATTAATTGTACATCACAGGATATTATGGACCAACGGATACAGTCTCATTTTGAAATTTTACAAGCAACATGCTTGGAGACTGAACCATAAAGGCTATCTGCCAAGGAGTAACCTGAAGTCATTTAATGACAACTGGCACCCTGGGGCTACCCAAAAGGCAAATGGTCCAAACATAAGCAAAGTTCATAGTCTGAAAAAAAGAAGAAACATTTTCAAAAACAATCAGCATACCGGTAATACATATTTTGATGTGAAATGGTCTAGGAGTTAACTTTCAATCGATTGGTGCCCACTTTTGACCCCGCCTCCTACCCTGAGTTTGACACAAGATCAAAATAATTCCTTTTACTGTAGTCTACTTATCAGTGGCTTGAAAATGATATGCGACATGACGTTTGGAAAAATTTAATTTTTGACCCCACATTTCCCACCCCCCACAGGGCCCTGTCCCTGGAGGGGGGGGGGGGGGTATGCCAAAATTCCAAAAGTGTCATGCACATCCCTGTCCATATGTGCAATCATCCCCAAAGTGTTACGTTTCTATCTGAAATGGTCGAGGAGTTGCATTACAATCGATAATTACTGGCCAATTTTGACGCCTGGGCACAGCCCGTGTGTGAGTGCATGCGTGCGTGCGTGCGTGCGTGTGCGTGCGTGGTGGGGGGGGGGGGAACAGAACAGAATTTCAAGTGCCATGCCCACCCTTGCCCATAGGTATAATCATCCCCAATGTTTCAAGTTTCAAAAGCAAGTCTTTGCTGATTAAATTGTCATTTAAAAAAACCTTAACCACAGCATAATACATATAACCTGGATGCAAATCAGCCATAAAATTATCAAAGTTCAAATCACGGAAAATTTTTGAAAAGCAATTTACTTTTTATGTGGACAAGCATTGTATAGAACAAATCTGAGAAGTTTTATTCAAATCGCCCAACCCCTTGTGGGTGTAAATGTTGTTTTAAATAAACTTAATGCAGCAAAAACCTATATGGCTATATAACCTGCATGCAAATCAGCCTTAAAATAATCAAAGTTCAAACGGTGAAAAAATCTGGGAAAAAATGTCACAGTCGATTTCCTTTTGATGTGGACTAGTCCTAAGCATCATATAGAACAAATCTGTGAAGTTTTATTCATCTCGGATAACCCCTTGATGGTGCAAATGTCATTTAAAAAAACTTAAAACATCCAAGAATCATAATCAGGATATATAACCTGCAAACAAATTAGCCATAAAATAATCAGAGTTCAAACAATGGAAAAATCCGAAAAAAATGGGAAAGTCAATTGCCTTTTGATGTGGACTAGTCCTAAGCATCGCGTAGAACAAATCTGTCAAGTTTTATTCAAATTGGATAAATCCGCGTGGGTGCAAATGTCATTTTAAACAAGAGGCCCAGGGGGCCTGTATTGCTCACCTGGACCATAGGCATTTCAACTAGAATGGTGATTAACAATAAGTAGAATTCTAATGAGTTGAGCAGACTTGTAACAAGAAAACAGAGGCCATGTTTCTTTATGTATCAACTCCTCTTGAACAAACTTTAATGGCCCTTAGTCATCAATAGCATATCTCCCAAATTTCGGCCCAATCCGTTCAGTGACTCTGGAGACGAAATCGTTTTCATGAAAACCAGGTCATCCAAGATGTCCACCCAATCATTTGGCCAATCAAGTTCCTTTGAACAAACTTGGTTCAGCTCGTGCCCTAAATGATATTTTATAAGTTTTGAATAAATCGCTCAAACAGTTTTGGCGAAGATTTTTAAAGACATTTCTAACAATCAACCAAAATCCAAGACGGCCGCTGGCCAAATTGGCCGATCGGGTTCTTTTGAACAAACTTGAATCTCTATGACCTAAGGATTGTTCATGCCAAATATAATTGAAATCGGTCAGGTGTTTCTCGAGAAGAAGATTCCCGTTGCCTTAAACATGGGAGCTTTCGGCGGGAAAATGATCCAAGATGGCCACCGAACCGTTTATCTGACAGTTTTGAAAATTGCAAATTTGAGATCAGAATACCCAACAAGAGGCCCAAGGGGCCTGTGTCGCTCACCTGGAGCATTATGCATTTGTGTCACAATTGTTGGTGGGTGGTTTAGGAGTAGTCTTCTAAATGAGTTTGTGAACATTTTCGCAAGTCCGATATGGCCGCCAAACATGCTACATTTTGATTGGTCCACTGCAGCCATGTTTCTGACGTAGCGCCTTCCCGTGAAAAAGCTTTAATGGCACTCAGTGCCTAATCATATCTCTCAAATTTCGGCCAAATCCGCTGTGGTTCTGGAGTTATTTTGGCAAAAATTAGGTTATCCAAGATGGCCATCAAACCATTTGGCCAATCAAGTTCCCTTGAAACAAACTTCGTGCAGCTCTTGCTCTAGATGATATTTCATGCGTTTTGAATTGATCCCCCAAGCGGTTTTGGAGAAGATTTTTAAAGACATTTCAAAGCGGCCAGTTTTTTTGACGGATCAACTTCTCTTGAACAAACTTCAATGGCCCTTAGTCCTTAATCAGGTATCACAAATTTCGGCCTGATCGCTTCAGCGGTTCTAGGGAAGAAGTCGTTTTTGCGAAAACGATGTCATCAAAACCATCCAAGATGGCCGCTGAAACATTTAGTCAATCAAGTTCCCTTGAACAAACTTGGGTCAGCTCTTACCATAGATCATATTTCATGAGGTCTGAATTGATCACTTCAAACGGTTTTGGAGAAGATTGTTAGACATTTCTAAAAATCAGCCAAAATCCAAGATGGCTGCCGGCCAAAATTGGCCGATCGGCTTCGTTTGAACAAAATGGAATCTCTATGCCCGAAGGATGCTTCCTGCCAAATATAATTGAAATCGGCCCAGTAGTTCTAAAGAAGACATTTTAAATTTCCCATTGCTTTAGTATAGGCGCTTTTGGTGGCAAAATGATCCAAGATGGCCCCCAAACCATTCATCCGACAGTTTCAAAAATTGCAAATTTGAGATCAGAATACCCAAAAACCTATATGAAACAATTTCGGCCTCAAAACCCATTAAATAGAAAAATCCAAAATGGCCACCAATCACGCTATATTTTGATTGGGCCACCGCGGCCATGTTTTTTGATGGATTAACTTCTCTTGAAGAAACATTAATGGCCCTTAGTCCCTAATCATATATCACAAATTTCGGCCTGATCGCTTCTGGGGAAGAAGTTGTTTTTGCGAAAACTAGGTCATCCAAGATGGGCACTAAACCATTTGGTCAATCAAGTTCCCTTGAACAAACTTGGTTCAACTCTTACCCTAGATCATATTTTGTGAGTTCTGAATCGATCCCTCAAACGGTTTTGGAGATTTTTAAAGACATTTCTAAAAATTGGCCGAAATCCAAGATGGCCGTTGATCAAATTGGTCGATTGGGTTTGGGTTCCTTTGAAGAAACTTGAATCTCTATGCCTTAAGGATGCTTCCTGCCAAATATAATTGAAATTGGCCCAGTAGTTCTTGAAAAGAAGACATTTTAAATTTCCCATTGCTTTAGTATTTGGAGCATTTGGCGGGAAAATGATCCAAGATGGCCACCAAACCATTTATCCGACAGTTTCGAAAATTGCAAATTTCAAATCAGAATACCCAAAAACCTATATAAAAACAATTTCAGCCTCAAATTCCATCAAATAAAAAAATCCAATATGGCCGCCAAACATGCTATATTTTGATTGGCCCACGGCGCCCATATTTTTTTACGGATCTACTTTTCTTGAGCAAACTTTACTGGCCCTTCGTCCCTAATCATATCTGCCAAATTTTGGCCTGATCCCTTCAGTGGTTCTGGAGGTCATTTTCGCTAAAACTAGGTCAACCAAGATGGCCACTAAACCATTTGACCAATCAAGTTCCCCCGAACAAACTTGGTTGAGCTTTTGGCCTGGATCATTTTTAATGAGGCTTTCTTCAATCCCTCAAGTGGTTTCGGAGATTTTTAAAGACGTTTCTAAAAATCGGCCAAAATCCAAGATGGGCACCGGCCAAATTGGCCGATCGGTTTCATTTGAACAAATTTGGATCCCTATGCCCTAAGGATGCTTCCTGCCAAATATAATTGAAATCATCTCAGCGGTTCTTGAGAAGTCATTTTAAAGGAAAAGTTGACGGACAGATGGACGACGGACACACGACGGATGGTCACCACGACATAAGCTCACTTGGCCTTTCAAGCCAGGTGTGCTAAAAACACATCAAAATCCATCAAGGAAAAAATCCAATATGACTGCCAAACACGCTACGTTCTGATTGGCCCATGGTGGCCATGGGTTTTTTACGGATCAACTTCCCTTGAACAAACTTTAATGACCCTTAGTCCCTAATCCAATCTCCCAGATTTCAGTACGATCCCTTCAGCAGTTCTGGGGAAGAAGTCATTTTCACAAAAACTAGGTCATCCATGATGGCCGCCGAACGATTTGGACAATCAAGTTCACAAGTAAACAAACTTGGTTCAGTTCCTGCACTAGATCATATTTCATGAGTTTTGAACCGATTGCATAAATGGTTTCGGAGAAGCATGTTAAAGACGTTTCTAAATATCGGGCAAAATCCAAGATGGCCACCTGCCCAATCGATTTCGTTTGAACAACCTTGAATCTATATGTCCTAAGGATGCTAACTGCCAAATATAATTGAAATCAGCCCAGAAGTTCTCGAGAAGACATTTTAAATTTCCCATTGCTTTAGTATGGGAGCATTTGGCAGGAAAATGGTCCAAGATGGCTGCCCAACCATTTATCTGACAGTTTCAAAAGTTGCAAATTTGAGATTGGAATACCCCAAAACACATAAAACCAATTTCAGCCTCAAAATCCATCAAATAAAAAAATCCAATATGGCCGCTATGACCATACATTTTGATTGGCCCACTGCGGCCATGTTATTTGACAAATCAACTTCCCTTGAACAAACTTGAGTGGCCCTTAGTCCCTAATCATATCTGCCAAATTTCGTCCCAATCCGTTCAGCGGTTCTGGAGAGGTCGTTTTCACTAAAACTAGGTCAACCAAGATGGCCTCCAAACCATTGGACCAATCAAGTTCCTTTGAACAAACTTGGTTCAGATCTTGCCCTAGATCATATTCCATGAGATTTGCATCAATCCCCCAAGCGGTTTTTGGAGAAGATTTTTAGACATTTCCTAAAATCGGCAGAAATCCAAGATGGTCACCGCCCAAATTGGCCAATCGGCTTCACTTGAACAAACTTGGATCCCTATGCCCTAAGGATGCTGCCTGCCAAATATAATTGAAATCGACCAAGTGGTTCTTGAGAAGTCATTTAAAGGAAAGGTTGACGGATGGACGACGGACAGACGGTCATTACAGCATAAGCTCACTTGGCCCTTCAGGCCAGGTGAGCTAAAAAACTTAAACTTAATGCAGCTAAAACCTATATGGCTATATAACCTGCATACAAATCAGCTTTAAAATAATCAAAGTTCGAACGGCAAAAAAATCTGGGGAAAAATGTCAAAGTCGATTTCCTTTTGATGTGGACTAGTCCTAAGCATCGTATTGAACAAATCTGTGAAGTTTTATTCATCTCGGATAACCCCTTGATGGTGCAAATGTCATATAAAAAAACTTAACATAACCAAGAATCATAACCAGGATATACAACCTGCATACGAATCAGCCATAAAGTAATCAGAGTTCAAATGGTGAAAAAATCTGGGGAAAATGTCAAAGTCAATTTCCTTTTGATGTGGACTAGTCCTAAGCATGGTATAGAACAAATCTCTGAAGTTTTATTCAAATCGACCACCCCCTTGTGAGTGTAAATGTCATTTGAAAAAAGTTTAACACAGCCAAGAACCATAATCAGGATATAACCTGCATGTAAATTCACAATAAAATAGTCAAAGTTTAAACGTAAAAAAGATTTGAGTTGATTTCTTTTTTACGTGGACTGATCCTAAGCATCGTATAGAACACATGTGTAATTTTTTTTTAAATCGGATAACCACAAATATTATTTTAAAAAGATTAACCTGTCTGGACGCCTACGCTGACATTTTTTCCCACTCCCAAAATCTCTTTTTTCAACTTCGTGAAAAAACCCCTGAACACAACCAAGAAAGATAACTCTTGACACATAAAATATTCTATGTTCAAAAATGATAAAAGTATGGAAAAATTTTAATAAAAACATCATAATTTTTATGTAGAAAAGTCCTAAGCATCCCATAGAGCACATCTGTGTAATTTCTTTTTAAATCGGATAACCACAAATGTCATTCTAAAAACATTAACCTGTCGGATGCCAACGCCAATGCCGATGCCAACATTTTTCCCCCTCATCCCAAAATCTCTTTTTTCAACTTTGTTGAAAATGCGAGACAAAAACTACTGCAGCCCGTTTTTGGTTGTCTGGGCAATTAAAGGTTTATTATACATAAGTCAATTGGAATAGAAGATCTATTCTGAGACACAAGGTGGTGATTAATGAAGACATATAATTAGTTCAGTATTAGACTATTAGTGTTAAACAACTCATCATTTGCCAACAAACTTGTATTTATAGACATGGTTTATTGACAACCAACTAGCTCTATTTTTACCTGGCTGATCCGTTCGCTGCAGAATAATCCTTTGGCTGTATTTCCATCTTGCGACAGATAATTCAAACACAGTTTTGTATAATCCTTATATAAGTTCTAACAGACTGCTCAAACGGAACAATAAATAAACCATCAATCCATTTAAACATCATAAAAATCTATGTCCTACCGCTAAGTAGGTTGTATAAAGTCACGTTCCTAAACTCAATAATTGTTGTAGCGCTCAAGAGCAGTAGAGCATACTAAGCCCATTAAAAAGAAGTCACTGTGATTGCCAATGATGTCATTTGCTCCAATTGTCGTCAAAATGTGGGAGAAAAAATTAGTCAAATCAAATTTAGAATAAGATGACATGGTTTAATCATGCACCTTAAAGTTCTCATCTATTCTTAAAAGATACATATCCTAGCTAAATTTATGTCTATTTGTTACTTTATGGACACTTTCACTAACTAGAACTGTAGCCACCGTTTTAGATAGAAATTTGCTGGCGCCATTATTTCAGACTCTTGTCTTCGTCGGTATGCAATTGTTCATATAAAACCATTCTCATAGCGCTAATGCTAGTCATTCCTCTGCTGGCTTACAAGGTAAGAATTGATGTGCATAGCAGTTCAATATCAGTTGTGTATATTTCCTATTAAGTGACGACAAATATATTTATAACAAGTTTACTGAAAACTGTTGCTGCCTATAGCAGCAATAACTTTCCATCAAAATATTGTCAATATAATCAGCTAATAATACATTTGTCACTAGATAAAGATTTGACAATAACTTGGCTGAAAATCGTTGAAGCAGCAACTTTCAATCAAATTGTTTTCAAAATAATCAGTAGTGTAGTCAACGTTGCAAGACTTGCTGAAGATAGTTTGCGCAACTTTATTGACAATCATTTCTTACTATGGAAGCAACAGCGTTGTAAAATTTTTCTCAGAATAATTTTCCTGTTTTGTTTGCGAGCAAGTGCATACAGTTAGTTAGGCCTATATCGTATGCGTATTTCACAGTGAAATATGTTCACTAAGACCAAGCCATCCACCAGCACGTGCACGATCGCCTGACATGCCTACTGTGAATAGATTGACAATGACATGAACAGAATTTTCGAGCATATCTGAGACTGGGTCTTGATTTCGTATACCATATAGGCCTAACTTATTGTGTATGCATTTGTTAGCTAATAAAAAAGAAAGCCCGCTGATTATTCTGAGAGAAATTTGACAATGCTGTTGCTGCCTGAGTAAGAAAGGGCTGTCAATAAATTTGCTCAAAATATCTTCAGTAGGTCTTCACACTGACTACCCTGCTGATTATTTTGAGAACAATTTGATTGAAAGTTGTGTCATCAACGATTTAAGCCAAATTGTTATCAAAACTTTGCCCAATGACAATTGTATTATCAGCTGATTATTTTGAAAAAATTTTGATGGAAAGCTGTTGCTGCTCTAGGCAGCAACAGCATTCAGTAAACTTGTTATAGATATATTTGGGTTTTTTCACCATAGGAAATATAGAACTAGTATTGTACTATTCTATGCTTACTATGTGCTCGCCTTGGAAGACACCATAAGAATGACTAGCATTAGCATTACGAGAATGGTTTAATATGAACAATTACTCACAGGCGAAGACAATAGTCTGAAATAATGGGGGCCGCAAATATCGATGTAAAATGGCGGCCACAGTCCAAATTAGTTAGTGTTCATAAAGTAACAAACAGTTCTAAATTTAGCTAGGATATGTATCTTTTACGAATAGATGAGAAGTTTAAGGAGTACAAAATACGTGAATACCAGTCAGGTGTAAAAGAAGTATGCTACCATAGGAAATGCATTTTTGGAGCTAAAGGATAATGCCCCGAGAAGACAGATGGTCCACTGTCCACTAGGCGGTCCACCTACGTCCTAACCATTTAATGGTCAAATTTAGTCAAGAAAATCAAAATATTTGCTTATTGAATGTCCATTTGCAGACAAGACTATTTTCATTCAGCAAATCATTGCAGTGGTAAATTTACTCAAAAAATAGTCTTCTCTTGGTCTGTAAATTGACATTTCTCAAGATAGAGCAGAGGCCAGTTTTGGTTGGCTTGACATTAAAGGGTTCAGCAATATCTCCTGACCTGAAAAGGTCCAGCTGAAAGCAAAGCTACCTAGTAATACGTTTTTCATACACACAGATATATATGCTGAGTGAAGAGGCAAAATGAGAAATGTTAGTACACTAAAGTCAAACCAAATTGCAGGTATGAAGATCAGATGGAAAATTGCAACATCACAATTTAGTAGCATGAAAAATATCACATCACAGGAATTTGACAGCAATTATCACTTTATAATAATTTTCAACAAATAACTCCTTTCCTCCCCATAAATATCAAATGAACATGAAAACTGCTCGCCTGAAATATGGGGCAGAGTTGCTGTGAATTCTGTAATGTTAATGCAACTGGAAATATAAAATAGGACTTCTGCGGCCTTATTCACGAATAGGGCAAAGCTTACGCCCTGGCCTAAAGTAGACAGACCAACCAGAATGCTGTATTTAAGCCATGTGGGAGGCTTATGCCCTAGTTATGCCTCTTCTAGTCCTCTTCGTGAAGAGGCCCTGTAGTGGTGTCATACTCCATTTATTTACTCAACAAAAGTACCCTGTTGAATATTTTGTAAATAATTGGCCTGAATGCTGTTGCTATCATTGGCGGCATTAGCTCCAGCCAAATTAGTTTCAAGATATTTCACAGACTATTTACTATTTTCAATGATACAGACAAAATGACAAATTGATTACAATAAGAAATATCCAGTGGAATATTTTGAAAATAATTTGATTGGAAGTTGTTATTACCTTAGGTAGCAATTGCTTCCAGCCAAATTCTATTCAAAATATTCAACAAAATATTTCTTACTTCATAAAAAATTTACTAATTTCCTAGTATGATATATAAACAGTATAATATAAGGCGTCATCTCATTCGTGAAGGGTTAAATTAGAAAAAATTTATTTCAGATATATGGTGTATTGAATACTGTTGAATATTTTGAAATTAATTTGACTGGTAGGCTTATGGCAGAAATAACTGCCAGTTAACTTATTTTTAAATTATTCAACATGGAACTCTATTCTTGAAATATTTGAGTAGTATTAAGAGTTGAGAGGTCTATAAAGGTGAAAATAATGGGCTTTCTCCAATTTCATTGCTAGGACTATATTGCTTGGTGTCTTAATAATAGGAGTAAGTATTTATTGCTCAATCCAGACATAAGGATACTGCAAAACAGATACACAAGAAAAAAACAAAACAACCAAATAAGTCAATAAGACTATACAGAGGATATAATAGTAATAAATATATAATACATGTATACTGTGTTCTATGATAGACTATTTACATATAAACCTAAGCAGAATGCAGATTGTACATTCATGATTTTGCAGGCATTAAAGAACTTAAATGGAGGGATCCATTTCAACTATACATAATGGCCTAGAAGCTGTTAAATATTTTGAAACTATCTTGACTGGGCACCGTTGCTGCCTACAACAGCAACAGCCCAGAGGCAAACTAGCCTCAAAACATTCCGTATAATAGGAGTATAATTTTCCAGGCTAGGAATTTGTTGATACAAGCCTGCTCTTCCCTCCTACATCCCTTAACACCTTCGATGATAAATAACAAGAAATGACAATTTGTATGCTGCTAAGAAAGATTCTATTGAACGTTTTGAAAGTTATTTGCTGGAGAGTCCTGCTGTTTTAAGCAGCAATTATGGTTTCCAGACAAATTATTTTCAAAGTATATAACAGTTTACCTGTATAACTGCTTTGAAAGGCAGATAAAGAGGGTTTCAATAGTGCAATGGCGAAATGCTTTACTTGAAGGCAATTTGCCAAGCTAAGAGTGAGTGCACGCACACAATCTTCAAATAGAATTGGGCAGCCACACTTTCCCCAAAACCCCTGTAGCAAACAGACTTTGCAAACTTTGTGCAAGAGATGGAAGATGAGAAACATTTCATAGATAAGTGTCCATTCTATCAGAACACCAGAACAACATTGTACAATATCTTTACTATCAAGCTTTACATATTTCTCTTCTCTCCTGTAAGAAGATAAATTTAGTTTCATAATGAGCTGCAACAATGGAGACACGGAAATATGCAAACCTGTCCTTAACTTTATGAGTCTTTTAAAAAAAGGCAGTCTCCTCACTCCCTAAATTACAATTGCTGTGAATTGAATGGAATTATTGTTCATAGTGTATAGGGTGCATTCTGAGAATGTGTCTCTGTAAGTGCATCTTAGATCCACAGTGACACATTCTCACAATGTACTTTACTATTACTTATTTACCTTATTACACTGTAATAGTACAGCAGATTCGTGCAGATTTTAGGGGTAATTGTTCACTTTGTGGTAAAAGCACCAAATTTGGCACAAAGGTGGGTTTTGAGGTACTGAAAAGCATTAGAAGTGCACCCAAGAAAAAAATTTCAATATGGCCACCATTTTCAAGATGGCCGACAAAATTAAAAAAATTAACAATTTTTGCATTGATGTTCACTCAAATGTTGTAATACGCCATTTGAACTAAAATTAACAAGGTTAAGCAACCAAATCATGTTACTGAATACAAGTGGACATGTACCCATTTTGAAAATGAACCTATTTTACAAAGAATTAACATGGCCGCCATTTCCAAGATGGCCGCCATATATTATGATAAATTTTACCACATTTAGCATTGACATTAACTAAAATTCATTTGTACAATTTAAACTAAAAGCCTTAAAATTCGAAATGAGTTACTGAACAAAACTGATATGGAAAATTTTACCCTTTACAATCAACTAGGCCAAGAGAGGTAACTCTTGCTTTTAGAAAATAAGCTACTACAGGCCAGGAAAGACATATCTTTACAAACTTTTCACCGATATGACAGGAGCGACAAAGAACCAGTCATATCATTGATAAGTGTTCATGAAAACAATCTCCCCTTCTGATAACTGATCGTCTCAAATGCTCTGAGTTATCGCCCTTGGCCGAAGTGACCATTATCATGTTAAAATAAACCAGTATGGTTACCAACACAAATTTGAAAAAAGAATCAGCGCTTGCTTTAAATTTGAAGTTAAAAATGATTTCAAGTATTGTTGGAATGCTGTACATTAATAAAATAAGGCATTGCTTTTGTTATTATGCAATTGCTTGAATGGTCTGATTGCTCAATTTTGGCAGACAACATGTTCCAGGTGTCATAAAGATTAATCTGCTAAATATTTTTAAAACAATTTGACTGAAGGTTGTAGAGGGCTAAGCTACCAACAACATTCAGTCAAATTGTTCCCAAATTATTTAACAGGTGCAGGCTTTTTTCTCATTGAAATTGTTGGTTCGTGCCTTACAATCTTTCAGTTAAATTTCCTTCATGATGACATTTACATGAGAGCCCTAGTGTAGTCAGTTGTACTCTCACATGTTTACACCTTCATAGTTCTGCTTTATCCATTCAATAATAGTAGTAGTAGTAGTAGCAGTAGCAGTAGCAGCAGCAGCAGCAGCAGCAGAGTAGTAGTATAATAATTTTAAAACAATCAGCAATGTCAAAAGTCACATCAATTATCAAACCTTCTCAAAAGGAAAAAACACTGATCTTTCATGAACGAGCACTATCATCGCCACATTGACAGAGGACATGTCTGCTTTTACACACTTGCATCTTTCTCAGAAACCTTTGTCTGCCTTGCAAGAACACTTCAGAAGTTCCTGACATGAATCAGATGTCTGCCGTAATATTGTCCAAAGAGGTTCCCACATCTGACCTGGCTCTTTTAACTACCCAATATCACTCGGACAAGGCATCACAGGAGAAGGTACCAATGCCTGCCACCAACAATAACCGGCCTAAAACATGACTCGTTTTGTATGGTGAAGAAGTGCATCCTTCATAGGTGTAATTGCTTCTTTAGCTCTTCCTTTGTGTATGAATAAGTCTTTGCGATCGTACATTAGCCCAACCAATCTTTCTAGAAAGGGCATAACATTGAGGATATTCGCGTGAGTTGGAGTGTGACTTAAAGAAGCAAATGGTGGAGTTACATCATCCAGTAGTTTCCAGTCTTATCATGCTGTTTTCTTGCCCTTTCTAGCAAAGGCTGTCTGATCACATCCAGTGAATGCATGTAATGTAGGGAGGACACTGGACCTACCTGGACCAAGCATATGTGAAATGTCATGTGCAGAAAGTTATCTGAAATTTTTCCCAGTTCCAAATGCCACCCAGAGTTCATCCAAATCCAGTTTTGGCACCAATGCTACAGCTAATCTACAACATCTGTGTCAACTGTGTGCAACATCACTTAACTGTAGCCCTGTTTGGCAGTATCCATGGAATATAAGAGAAGTCTTGTATCCGTCTCCTCGTGTTGGCATGGTGGCAAGGTATGGACATTGTCGCTTGATCTGCTACAAATTACACCGGTGTCTTTTGTGGAAATTATGTTTATCTTGAGGACAGTCACTAGAGCTAACTTGTTCTGTTCAATAACCATACAGTTCAGTTTTATAGTCTGTTATCTGGATGTACTCGCCTTCGAACACCTTTACCACGTGTACTGCGTGTCATGGCCTTAAGGCTGTCATGAACAGATTAGTCCCAAATGACATCCACTCTGCACACATGTTGTAATTGCTGCTTTATCTATGGCACAAATGATTACTGGGCATATTCCTGAAATGTCTTTGCGCTACCAGGTTTAATCATATTGATTATAGCAGCACAGTCTACAAATAACACATCAACAGCTGGTGGTTCAAATTTCAGCAATTGCGAAATGGTTAGTGAAGCCTGAGCCTCAATCAGGTTGCTGGACTAAGTTTGGATATTTGGTCTGCCAAGAATCATACTAACTAAAGTGTGTAAAGTGTTTATGGTACAAAGTCCTGCTGGAATTTGCTTTCAAATGTTCCATTGAATGTTGTTTTACTATCCAAAATGTCTCTACAAACAATACTGGCGGCTTGAGAAATAATTATCGCTTCAATGTCAGTCACGGTTACATGCTTCCTGAAGAGCTAATCCGATCTTTGAATTAAATACCAGTAAGACGTTCCTTTCCTGCTTGTGAGCTTGGATGTCTAGGATATTTTCAAGGATTCTATTTTTTTCAAAATGTAGTGTTGACTCGCATCGGTATATCTGCACCAAGTTGATTCAACCTTGAAGTGTACATTGTGGCAAGATCTGAAAGTTTGAACACAGGAGCTACATTAGATGTTGCACATGTTTCTTGTATATATGTTACTAGCTCAGCTAATGCGATTCTGCTATAAAGCCTAGAATCTGTGCTTTCTTCGACATTTTCAGGATTTTTCCTAGCTACCTTATTGCATAAGGATATCAAACATTTGGAATGATAAATGGCTTTCTGTGATATCAGTAGGATCGTATCTTGCAGTTCAAGTGCACAATTGCGAACACGTCTATCTATATTGAATGCTGATGCTTCATGTAGTTCACCTGAGGCATCACCACAAAAGAACCATTTGTAGCTTTCTAATCTTGATGCCCCGCCAAAACTGAGCCACATCTTCTTAGATACAGTTGTGTCTACATTTGAACCCTGGCCAGCAGAATCAATTTCCTTTGTTCAGCTCTCTGCAATTTGAAGTTGCAAAATTTTGACCTACATGTTTTATGCCATTTGGCCATTCGTTGTAGGAATGTTTCTGATATTCCATCACCATTATTTAATAGATCCAGATAAAGTGGCAATGGCAAACTTTCAAGTGCAGCGAATCGCTCAATGTTGTTTACTAGTGTCCTATACCCCAACACAAAATCAAGGTCTGATCTCAGAGTTTCACGAGGGCATTGCACTGCTTCAGGCATAGTCTCTTGACATAAGACACACGTTGTCCAGTCTTTTGGAGTCACGCGTGAACGCTGACTAGATCCCATTGGGTCTACTTTTTTGCAAGATTTCGACATGTCCATATAATAGTCTCTCTATACATTGATGTGAAACATGGAAATTATCACAATCAGCAAAATAAAAAAAATAAAAATAATAATAATAATAATAATAATAATAGTTAACTCAAATCAGAAATCAAAAGTATTTTTATTTATTTAGTTTATTATTTTTATTTACACTAATGGGTTAGGTTTCGGGTTAGAAATGTTGCTGGCTTACTGCTTGCGTAACTATATGTACATGTGTTGTAAATCTGCGAGCAGACAACAATTTAAGCATGTTTTACACTTATATGTATATATATATATATATATATATATATATATATATATATATATATATATATATATATATATATATATATATATATACGTGATGCTTTTGCCAAAATATGTTTTCTATTTACTTTTGGTAATAGTTTTGAAAATTAGCTCGGTCCATGTATTATGGTAAAATTGTTTCAATATCAGGAATGTCCAGCACTGATGGAGGTGGGGAGGGGTGGGTGGGTATCAGTTTCATACAGTACCCATTTGTCAATGAAGATGCGTGTATGAGAAAACAAACATTTACTGACAATAAACAATAATTTATTATAAAGTTTATCTTCAAATTTTCACAACCGTATCCATTAGGTGACCTATTTTGAGCAAAAGTGTGCTAAAATGTAGATGAACAACTGGTAATAACACCTATCTGTTACGGAAATACATAAATATCTATAAAACTATAAATTTACCAAAAGAAATTCTCATTCTACCTCAAGCATAAATCAAGATATTCGGGTTTAAGTGTTTTTCATGGCGGCCATTTTGAATTCCAAGATGGCCACCATAAACACATTGGTGAAAAGGCAAACATTGGTTTTTGGAATTGGTACAGACAATGGTTTCGAAAATATTAAGTTTTACAAATGCCCAAAAAATTGTAACGAAAATACATAGTACAATGTCACTATTCATATATTTTATAGTTAAAAAATTCAAAATGGCCGCCATCTTGAAAATGTCGGCCATTTTGAATTTTTCGGTTTGGGTCCACTTCTACTTTCATTCAGTAGGCCAATACCTATCTTTCCTGAAAATTTGATGCTTTTACCAAAAAGTTAATTATTTCACCAATCTGCTTGACTATAAGTACATCTTATGGCCACACATTTTCAGGGTGTACCATATTGTTGCTTATAACTTATTACGCTGTAAGCACATGTATCTTACAGTGATACATTTTCGCTTACATTATATGAACGATCCTCCCTTATTTTCAATTACATGGTATGAAAAATACTCCCATTGCACAGGGACTCACTCCTGTCTGGTCCAGCAATTGGCATCTTATATATTACCATCCACTACACTATTATTGTATATAGTGTGATAAAATTGCCATTATCTTTAGGCATTCTATGAACCTCAGCGCATTTATAAATAAAACCATGTGCTCGTTCATCAATCACGTGACAGTGTTTTGGTGGGAAAATCGTCAACTCCCACTCATCAGTTCGAAAAATATCTCTAAGCAGCTCACACATCATCTAGGAGCTGCTTATTTTCAAGAGTCCACGAACTCACCATGTAAAAATGTTAAAGTATTAGTGTGCCTGTGTCGTCTCGTCTTTGTCATCGTTTCAATGTAGTCATCAGCCATCAGTCGATTTTATCTACCCATGATGTCATCAATCTAATCACCATCAGACCAAATCCCAAAACAAGCGGAACCTGGTGCCTTGCTTGGGTGGGTTGTAGTCTAAATTCTCTACCTGTGACGTCATCAATCTAATCACCTTCAGATCAAATCCCAAAGCAAGCGGAACCTGGTGCCTTGTTTGGGTAGGTAGAAGTCTATCTTTTCTACCTGTGATGTCATAAATCTCGTCATCTTTACGACGCTTTCATCGTTCTGAAATGTTCAGACTTTATTAGCGATTGCTGTCATCTTTTCGATTCTCCGCTATCTTTCGGCCTCGATCTTCTGTATCGGTAACTAAGCCGAGTTATCACACGAATCACCTCAGTGTCTTCGAGTTTCTCAATTCAATATCTCGGATCATCTTAGTGCCTTCGACCTTATCATTTCTATTTCGGAATACAGAACATTCTTCAGGGTTCGTCATCCATTTCTTCACATGTGTTTTCACTCCTGGCACCATGACAGATCGGATCTTCATCTGTTCGCCTTCATTCCGTGACCGGACTTCTGTATTCAGCATATTCAAGGTATCTTAACTTTTAACTGTGATTTCTCAAAATTATTTATCATACACCTTGGCCAACTCGCGTGGTGCAGACTGTCCAGATTTTTACCTATGTAACCTAATTTCAAAATATTCTAAGTAAATTTTCATACTTATTGTTGAAATATTTCCCTTTAAATTGATTGAATATTTGTTTCATTTTGTTGTTATTACGTCACTTGTCCAAGTTCAAATAACCAACAATCATTCAGTAATCATCATGCACGTTTAGCTAGTTTCTAGTTCCAAGGCCTGAGTAACCAATCAACCAATTCATAACGTAAGTTCTAGATTGGTTGAGTGGTTCATCAGTCCTTTGAATTACCCAATAGATCTCATTATTAATATCCTACCGACTAGCGGCCAACTCACTATTAAAATACCATTGAACTTGTAATGCATAATCCTTGAATTAAAATATGCATTTAAATTGATTATAAGTTTGCTATGCTATTTGGTGATTGCCTCTTTAATAAATTAACCTTAAAGAAAACTAAGGGCTGATTGATTAAAATTTCAATCATCAAATTTCCAAAAATAATTTTCTTTCCACTTATTTATGTATTAATTTATTCAGTTTCTATATCCGTGCTTATAACGCATCACTGACACTTTTAAAATATAATAAATAGCGTTAGTTCACTACTCCATTCATACTATATCAATATCAATTCATCTACTCCGTTTTCTATGTAATGTATGAATGATTAAAGTTTTTTCTGTTTTCATAGTTTCATTTACAGAATTTTCTCTATCGCATGCAGATAACCATCAAATAGTATCATTCGCAGACAGGCTGATTTTCTAGTTCTGGTAAAGAAGTTTAAGCAGCTCTTGTCATCTGAAAGAGAGATTGGAACTGTTTAACTTTAATTGCTAGAATTTGAATCGATGCATATCTGGATTGATCGGCCGTAATTTTTCCCATTACGACTTCAACATCATTAGATAGATCAACAATATTATTGTGGTCGGTTAATGAGGAGCTTTGGTGGTGACTGAGCAACGCGCAACTTTGACCAAGTCAGACATATCTGAATTTTGATCATAACTTGATCACTGGTATATTGATACTATTGATCAAGTTTGGCAAAAAAGCAGACATGTGAGCTTTAAGTTCATCACCATGGTTTGCCATTATTCAATCCCAATAATCTAATTTGAGTTGCAGCCATATCCATACCCTGTCGCTCCCATCTCAACTTCTTTCATTAAATCCGGAATCCTTTGCATTGATTCGAAATCCTTCCTATGTCACATAGATCTGGTGTCCTGACATCATAAAATCTACAGCGGCAATATCCCTTTAATTCTTGATCCATTGATACTAAACATTCGAGCCATTTAATTTACACCACTTTGGGCGATTTCCTGTTAACTTGAAACTTCTGATCCGGTCATCAACAAATTTGGTACTTATCACTGACAGACTTTTGAGGTCATAGAGGTCAAATTAACATCTGGGTTGACCTGCTTGTCCAAACATCATAGACTGTTGAGCTTTATAACCCTAGATTTGCTTCCATAGCATAACCATACTTTCTAGGTCATGATCTTGAAATAACCTTAGGGTCAAATTTGACATATTTGACCCAGATAACTCGACATTCCTATGATAATTACTACTATATAGTGTATATATATATTGTATTATAATAGATCTATATATTTATAATTATACTGTATGTATTATTTCCACGTTCTATGTCAGGCTATATCTATTTGTTTATAGATCTTGTGATAATAAAATATTCTGTTGCTGTTATCTCATTCCCTATTAGCATACCTAAAGAAATTGCCCTTTTCAACACAACCATGTAGAATTTCAAGTTTAAGACAACTTAACATCTAAATTTTTAAACACTTTGAAATTAATTTGTCTGGAAGCAGTTTCAGACTCAAGCAGGCTTCCGGTCAATTCATTCTTAAAATATTCAACAGCCTTGAAATTTAGATAAAGGTTTTATTAGTGTAACAGTTAAATGTGGTTTTACTCGTTACCTTTTTCCTTATAAATATACCTACAGCAATCGCCCTTTTCAACACAAACCTCCAGAAAGTTAAGTTTAAAACAACTTTAAAACAAATCATTAGGTAAACACATTACTAGCAAATTATTTTCAAAATATTGAACAAATACTTGTAGCACCAAATTAGTCACATTGTTTTCAGATATTTACTAAATTTCATATCAGTTCCCTGAGAACCAGTGCTTGGAATTATGAAAGAAAATGATAACGTATGCATACAATTTTTATGTAGAAAATGGATAAGTAATCAGCATGCACTCTTATGTACTCAAAAGTACAAGTACTTTAGCAAAGTACTGAGGCTGAGTACAAGTACTCATAAAAATGTGCGAGTACTGAGTACATGTGAGTACTTGAAAATGTGTACTCGAGTACATTGGCCCAAACCCTGATATATATATATATATATATATATATATATATATATATATATATATATATATATATATATATATATTTATTAATGACATTAAGATGTCACACTGAACGGTAAAATGATACTCATATTATATAGTGTTTAATATTAACATAGATGAGCCATTAGCCGGCTTAATTGATCCATTTATGAATTACTGTTACTGTCATAGTGTGTATAATACTGAATTTTGAGCTTGTATTATTGAGTTCTCGTTTGAATAATAAATGAGATAATTTGAAATATCCATTTGCAGACCAATAAGACCATTTTTTGAAAGTTTATCACTGGAGCGACTGTCTTAGTTATTGAGCAAGTCATTCCAGTGATACATTTTCGAAAATAAACTCTTGGTCAGCAATGGACATGTTCTATGAGAAGTGAAATTTTTGGAACAATTTTAGAATTAACGGTTAACTTAGTTTGTAACTGTTTTTATTTAGCAGGCTTTTCACTCTCCGCAAATACTAATCATACTAACCATGATAAACCCCTACTATTCATTATTAGCTTAAGTGGGGTAGCCCTAATTTAAAAATCTGTTTGTAAGTCTGTAATGTTCAATATGTTATTGAGAATAGCATTATCCCTTTAACACTTAAGCCGGTCAAAAACGGTTTCTGCAGTGGTCTTGAGAAATGTCTATTTGCAAACCAATAGAATATTTTTGAAAATTTACTTCTGGAATCACTGGCGAGATAACTGTGTGAAAAGATCAAGATATTGATTGTAACGCAACACTTCATCAATGATTGGATGGAATTTAACCCAATTTGGTATGTGAGTTGTCCATATGATTGCAGAACGCGATAACATTTATGTTTGACTCAATCTCCAGGGTCAAAGGTCAAAGCAGTAAACGTGGGGATTTGAGATGACACGCCATGGACTGAGCAATCTTAGGTTGTACTTTGAAGATTATTCACAGAAATGTAATCGAATCTAAACTTTTTTCTATTTAAGTAAATGAAGGATTTCAGAGAATTTTAAGCTTCCCTCTTCCTACCCTTTTCATTGACCCTGAGCTTTGACCTTTGAACTACAAAATCAATGCATGGTTGGAACCCCAATGGTAACATTCCACCAAAGGTTTGTGAATTAAGATCCCTAAAGTAGAACTCATGCATACGAGGCCACGGACGCAGCACACACATGATTATTACAATAGTTCCATAATACTTCGTGGTGAGACAAAAAACCATTAATTCCAGTTGACTAGTATGAGCATGAAGAGTGAAGGTATATTTATTTTATGATATAATGGTTATTATTAATAAACCAATAAAATATACATGTAATTAAACATCAGTGACAACACTTTAATTTTAAAAGTTCAAAAGACTGAAATATTAATAAAGAATGTATTATAAATTGTCTCATCTGCATTGAGGACGGAACAGTGACAACTATTTAACTCTCTCAGACCAGAAGCAATAAATTCTTTGATGATGTACCGTAAGAAATATTATGTTAGCTATTTTGAAACTAATTTGAAAGGCAGCTGCCTATGGCAGCAACAGGTTCCAGTACTAGAATGCCAAGGGTTAGGAGATTAAAGACCCTAGCTGTTCAAATGGTACACTAGCAGATGTAGAGCCCTTAATACTTGTGATGGACCCAAGAGTGAATGTCTCCTCGTATCAGCCAAAGGTCCGTGGATTCCCCTGAAGGTTTTAAGTTCTAGATGCCGTCAAAATGAAATCTCCAACATTTCTGAAGGGAGATTTGGTTTTATCGGTGCTGGGTTTTACGCATTTGTATCAATATTGTCAATTGGATAAATGGCCATGGTAATGGATGGTGAAAAATATAATCCATAATGTCTAAATATTTTCAAAAATGCAAGCTAACTACTAGTAGTAACAATGTTAATACCTGGTATATATTGCTTTACAGCAAGAACACAGCTGAAACCTGTTATTGAAATCAAATGATGCACTCATTGAGATTCATGCCAAGCAAGAAATTGTAGCTCATGAAAACAGTAGGACACACACACACACACACACACACACACACACACACACACACACACACACACACACACTCTCTCTTCCCCTTATGGGGCAAGCACAACCATTAGTGACATCTCTGCCTGCAGATGGGGAAAAATATGTAACATGTTCCACTCAGTTTCTTCACTGGGTATATGAGCTCACATATGAGGTGTTTTAATGACAGCTAAATGTAACATGGCGTGGACAATCACAATTACAAATCATTAACATATAGGCAAAAACGATTTGGTAAAGGCAGAAACTGAATGTTGACGCCGCTGTTGTTGTCGCCGCCGCTAGTATGTTTCACTTTCGGCTTCATAGATGAGACAACAAAAAACAGAAGTTGACTGAAAACCGGAAGTGAGTTCAAAATCTGGAATTTGCCAATGTAGAGATGAGCGAAGCTGAAGACACATGGTCCAAGCAACCCGGGACATAACTGGGACCCAGACCCAAAACTGAGTCATTGAACACCAGAAGCACACGCATAAATGAAAGTAGAACCTGAACATGGCGAGAAACAGGATACGGCTGCAGACCAGAGGCAGAGGGCCCTATCGATACACAGGAATTTGTGCGACACATCGAAGGCGAACATGAACTGTAAGCCGGGTCCAAAAAATGGCAAGTAAAGAATTAGAATGCATCTCTGACTCTGTGACCATTGCTGTGCTGACTACAAAATGAGCAGGCTTCAGAGATGATTTACATGAACAAACAGGGTAGACCTGTTAGCGTTGAGGTTGACCATGGTTTATCAACATGGTTGACCATAATGGTCAAACATCTTTTGAAAACAATGTCAACTATGATTTAGTCAGGGAGTGACCATGTTTGGCAATGCTTTTATTAAGTTATGGGATAATCATGGTTAACCGTCGTCAGAGTCCAATTTACATGGGTTTATCTCTCTTAATCCAAAGCCACACACCAATGTAGAGATTGCACATTGGTTAGCAGACAGCTATGCCAGATAATCCATAAAGAGCGTGAACATAGCTAGGGATAACTGTAGTAGAGGTAACCGATATTCAGGTTGAACCCAAGGTAAAGTATATGCATAACACTTGCACCTGACACATAGTCAACACAAAAACAGAGATTATAACACAAGCGTGAATAATCAAGGCAAATTATTCAAGGCTTGTACTTAACGGCAAAATGAAGTTCACACAGGCTTTGTGCTAACGGTTTAATCAATGCAAAACTGACAGACAGGCATTATACCTAAAGAAGAAAATAGACAGAGGCTGGTGGCCCGTGGTCTTAGCGGCACCCACGCGGCAAATTTAAAACACCCAGGGCATGGTGGCATGTGTCAGCTTTAGAAAATTCCAATGCCAATGTATCTTCTACTAGTACTGATTCTGCAGCTGCTACTGCTACTAACATCTCAAATGACGTCACGGATCAGGAATTTCCCATGCTGAAGCAGACAGCATGCAGTAAAAATCACTTCAGAAGTGATCCATACTATGCTGCTCATCATCTCTTCCACCGTGTGTTTTGCTTATCATTAGTGCCACTTGCAGCCCACCTCTGTTTGTTTTCTGCTTCAGGCTTATTCAAGATAGGGTTACACATAATGCTTAACCACAATAGAGGACATGAACATTTCACATAATAATTAATCAACAGAGGATACATAAACAGAATTGTTTGCTCAGAGATAATTCAGTACAGATAAACGTACACATCGGCCAAATGTGGCATGATATGCATGTAGTAGGTAGCTTTGTCAAAAATGTTACAAATTTGACAGACAGACAGGCAGGCAGGCAGACACAGAGAAACAGACCGACGGACAGACAGACAGACAGACAGACCTATTTATACTAGTTGCGAGCTACAAATAAAAACAGAAATGATGAGTACATATGTACCCTGGATTAAATATTGAGATCACATATTTCCTGAGGTGTTTTTAATTTTATTTAGATTATCACAAACCATACCTGAGGAGTTTAATTAATCCTTTTCATACCAAATTCCCATGGGCTTTATTCGGGAGTGCACCTAATTATTGGAAAACATGTGTTAAATGCAGCAATCTGATTGGTCAATTGTCTATTTTATGCCAGACACAAGTCCTGCTGGATGTAATGGCCATAGAATCATACTGTTTTAAATAACTTAATGGTCAAATTTGGTTACAGATATTTCAACATTCTCATAAAAAATGTCCATTAATGTGCAGACCAAGTGAGGACTATATTTTAAAATTTATCACTGGTTCGGGTATTGTGGTCATTTTCAAAATTTTTGTATTCTCTTGACATGCAAATAGATGTGTCACAATACCACTGTAGAAGACTTTTTTTGGCTCGCTTGACTATTAAAGGGTGACAATATTAGTCATCTGCCAGCTACAATGTACATGAATGAGACTTAGCAACAATAAAACATGGTCAAGAACCCAACTACCCTTTAGAAAGAAACAATGATCAGCTCCTTTAAGCCTTTCATTACAAAGCCGGCCAAAAGCGGCCTATGTACTTGTCCTGAAGAATGCCCATTTACAGGCTAAGAGATTATTTTTGAAAATTTACCATTGGAATGACTGGCTCATTAACCGAAAAGATTTTGATATTCTTGACCAAATTTAGGCATTAAAGGGTTAATGTTTCAAATTAAGTGCGTCCATTTTCAAACAAGACATTTAGTGTAACTCAACATACGCCCGCAGGCATACTTGATTGAGGAATGCTAAATGTCAACAGTTTGTCTTTGATAATTCTCTGAGAAAGGGGGTGGCTTCTATTAGATACACATTTGGATTTGACGGCAAAGACATCACCAAAAGTCTTGAGTCTTCACAGCTGCATTGATCATTACAATTACAACAAGACAATTTTGATGAATTTTAATCTTTCAAGGGAAATAACTCTGGCAAATACGGGCAGATTTTGCCAAAACGAAATTATGACACTTTGTCTATCTCTAAAACATCTGGTGAACAAAAAATTGTAAGTGTAGGTTCAAAACTCTGAGATCTGGACCAGACAAGAGAGTTTTGACAAATTTTAACTTTTTAGGAGATAACTCTGGAAAATATGGGCAGATTTTGACGAAACAAAATCATGACACTTCGTCTATCCCTAACACATCTGATGAAAAAAAATTGTGAGTGTAGTTTCAAAACTCTTCGAGATCTGCTCAGGACAAGAAAATTTTGACAAATTTGAGCATTTCAAGGGAGATAACACAGGCGAATATGGGCGGATTTTGCTGAGTCAAAATCATTGCACTTCGTCTATCCCTAACACATCTGCAGGAAAAGATTTTTTAGTATAGGTTCAAAACTCGGTCTGGTCCGGACAAGAAATCAGACGGATGCGCAGACGGTGAGCGCCATCACATAATACGACCCCGTTTACGCGGGTGTATAAAAAGCTATATGGGAAAGCTGTTGAATATTTCATAAATCCTTGTTTCATGTCTATTAGTGTTAGCGGGTTAAAAAGATTACTGGCCTTAAAGCTGATCTGTTACGCTAAAAGAAAGAGTGTTTAATGCCTACTAATAACTTAGTGCTATAAATAAATTTTCATTTTCTGTAAGTCAACTATGAGGCTGTGAATTGATTCATTAACTCCTTTAACCTCAATTTTATGATAGAAAATGTCCATTTGCAGACAAAAAGAATATTATTTTAGAAATATTTCTCACTGGAATGACTGGCTCTGTTAACAGTTATCGATCCAGTAATTCCAGTGAGAAATCTTCAAAAATAGTCTTCTTAAGACCACTACCATATCAGCCCTGCATTAACCCTCATATCAGCCAAAAACGACTTCCGCTGGGGTCTTGAGAAATGTCCATTTTCAGACTAAAAGACTATTTTTGAAAATTTACCACAGGAATGACTGGCTCAATAACCGAGCCAGTCATTCTAGTAGTAAATTTTCAAAAATAGTCTTCTCTTGGTCTGCAAATAGACATTTTCTATAAGAAAATTTAAATCTTCTACAACAAATTCAACTGTCACCTGTGTATCACTTAGCTAACATGCTCTGACACCAATGCCCCCAGCTGACTTCTAGACTCACAAGCACGTCCCTCTCCGTATTACAGACACCTAGCTGCTGATTGGTCAGGCTGATAAGGGCTTTCCCAGATAATGACATCATTTTCTTCTTCTTTTAGGAATAAGCACCCTGTGAAGTAGTACCGCTGTGTGCATAGTTCACCTTTTATCAATGAACCATACTGACAATGCTAATAATTATATCTAATTCTATATGACATATCAAGCATGTAAATAGTCAACAATGTATACAGTGGCCGATCAAGGGGTGGCGGTGACCCGTGTGGCAGAGCACGTTACACAATTTGCAGCAACATATTATGTTTTACGTATTACAGACACCTAGCTGCTGATTGGTCAGGCTGATAAGGGCTTTCCCAGATAATGACATCATTTTCTTCTTCTTTTAGGAATAAGCACCCTGTGAAGTAGTACCGCTGTGTGCATAGTTCACCTTTTATCAATGAACCATACTGACAATGCTAATAATTATATCTAATTCTATATGACATATCAAGCATGTAAATAGTCAACAATGTATACAGTGGCCGATCAAGGGGTGGCGGTGACCCGTGTGGCAGAGCACGTTACACAATTTGCAGCAACATATTATGTCACAGTGCACCTAAAGTCCTAATCATTGGAGGGAAATACAAACAACATGACAAAATATCATTCATAGGATTTTAAAACCATGTTTATCCAGACATTTGCAGCAGAAAATGTGGGTTTAAAGTTCTAATCTATTCTTAAAAGATACATATCCTAGTTAAATTTAGGACTATTTGTTACTTTATGGACACTTTAACTAACTTGGGAGTGTAGCCGCCATTTTAGATAGATATTTGCGGCCGCCATTATTTCAGACTCTATTGTCTTCGCCGGTGAGCTATTGTTCGCATAAAACCATTCTCGCAACGCTAATGCTGATCATTCTTTTGCTGGCTTTCAAGGTGAGCGTGTACTAAGCATAGCATAGTACAGTATTAGTTCTATATTTCCTCTGGTGCAAATAAAAACAAATTTATCTATAACAAGTTACTGAATGATGTTGCTGCCTATAGTAGCAACAGTTTTTCGTCAAATTGTTGTCAAAGTAATCAGCTGATAACACAATTGTCACTAGGCAGTTTTGATAACAATTTGGCTGAAAATCGTTGATGAAACAACTTTCAATCAAATTGTTCTTAAAATAATCAGCAGGGCAGTCAATATTGCAAGACCTGCTGAAGATATTCCGCGCAACTTTATTGACAATCATTTCTTACTCAGGCAGCAACAGTGTTGTCAAATTTTTATTAGTTAACGATTTTCAGCCAAATTGTTATCAAATCTTTATCTAGTGACAATTGTATTATCAGCTGATTATATTGACACCAATTTGATGGAAAGTTGTTGCTGCTATAGGCAGCAGCAGTTTTCAGTAAACCTGTTATAAATATATTTGTTGTCACTTGCACCATAGGAAATATACACAACCGGTATTGAACTATGCTATGCACATCTATGCACACGCCTGAAAGCCACCAGAAGAATGACTAGCATTAGCTTTACGAGAATGGTTTTATACGAACAATTGCTCACTGGCGAAGACAATAGTCTGAAATAATGCCACCAGCAAATATCAATCTAAAATGGCGGCTACGGGTCTAGTTCGTTAAAGTCCCCATAAATTAACAAATAGTCATAAATTTAGCTAGGATATGTATCTTTTAAGAATACATGAGAACTTTAACTGACTGTTTTACTGGCTCTACAAAAATCCAAGTGTGCTTTGCAAATAAATCACATGCCATACAATACGTGTTTATTTTCTTATTTCAATGTGACTTTCAAGGAGTGTTTATTTTAATTATCAGTGGTGAGGAGTTAATTATGTAATACCACCCCCTCCGAGCGGTAATTTTATATGTCAATGCAAAGGATGTGTTCAGATTTCAAAGTTCCCTACAAAACAGGGAAGGATTTACGAAATAAAATATGGCAAAAAAGTTATAAATCAATTAAACTTGTTTCTCATAAAGTATGAGAAGAATGTTGATAGTTTATTTTGGGGTTATTTTCCGGTTTCGAATAGTGTATCTATGAAAATTGCTAAATCTATAGGCCCTACTGTGTTATCCATAAGCTTTGAATTAGGGACATAGATTCGTTGATTGCCATTCTCGTAATAATTGTCAGTGTACGAAGAACATTAATATATTACAATCACCGCAGTTACTCATCAGCCCTACATCACTAAAAGTTTACTTCTCACTCTAAAATTATGACAAAACATGTCCAGCCACCACAATCCGAAAACCCTCCAACACAACTTCCCCGAGCCCCGCAACACCTCCTCCACCCTTGTTCGCACCATACAGCAATAACAGGTAAATATATGTCCAACATCTACTATGATAGCGAATGATATATAGTTGGTCCTTAGTGTATGTGATACTGTGACAGATTAAGGTTGACCTGTGTAACAAGACAAAATGAGATAGTAATTAATGTGATTCGAAACTGGAACAAGAGCTCCGCAAACGGCGCATAATACCCCGCCATGATAACAAACTAATAAATGACAGCTATCAGAAAATATTTATTTCTTCCTCAGACCAGTAATCCTTATTAAGTGTCAAAGCGATCCGCTAAACGGTCAATGAGGTATCGTCCGGAAACCAATCTTCAAGATGGCTGCCGTTGACTGGTGGCCATATTGGATTTTGGATAATCATAAATTTTGATAGGTTTCTTCACCAGACATATTCAAACGACCCTAGGAAGTGATCCGATAAATGGTAAAGGAAATATCATCCAGAAACCAACTTTCAAGATGGCAGCCTGTGGCTGACGGCCATCTTGGATTTTGGATCAGTGTCGATTTCGATAAGTTTCTTCCTCAGACCTAGTCCAACCACTCTGTGAAGTTTCAAAGCGATCCGATAAACGGTAATGGAGTTATCATACGGAAATCAATTTTCAAGATGGCCACCGGTGGCTGGCGGCCATCTTGGATTATGGACCATTGTCAATCTAGATAGGTTTCTTCACTAGCGGTAGTCGAACCACCTGATGAAGTTTAAAAGCGATGCGATAAACGATAACGGAGTTATCATGCAGAAACCAATTTTCAAGATGACCACCGGTGGCTGGTGCCCATCTTGGATTTCGGATCATTGCCAATTTCGATAAGTTTCTTCCCCAGAAAACGGAGTTATCATCCAGAAACCAATTTTCAAGATGGACGCCGGTGGCTGGCAGCCATCTTGGATTTTGGATCATTGTCAATTTTGATAGGTTTCTTCCCCAGACCTAGTCTAACCACTTCATGAAGTTTCAAAGCGATCCGACAAACGATAACGGAGTTATCATCCGGAAACCAATTTTCAAGATGGCCACCGGTGGCTGGCGACCATCTTGGATTTCGGATCATCATCGATTTCGATAGGTTTCTTCCCAAGATCTAGTCCAACCACCCTATGACGTTTCAATGTGATCCGACACACGGTAACGGAGTTATCATCCGGAAACCAATTTTCAACGTCGATTTCGATAGGTTTCTTCCCAAGATCAAGTTCCTACCACCCTATGAAGTTTCAATGTGATCCGACAAACGGTAACAGAGTTATCATCCGGAAACCACTCTGCCGCCCGCCTGCATGCCCGCCCGCCCGCCCGCCCGGACGGACGGCAGCATTATATAATACCCCGCCAAATTTTTTAGCGTGGTATAAAAAGGATTTTAAACTGAAACTGTAGGAGTTGTTGCAAAAACATTTGCAATTTCTTTTGGGTCAAAGTTTGGAATGAAATATTATTACCATGTAGGTGATCAAATTTCCCGTCTTGTCATATAAAAAAATTTAACGCATTCTTCATTGCTCTTCTGGAAAATATCTTTCAACACTAATGTGACCCGAAACCGGGAAACCAACTGTACTGCTAAAAAATAACGTAACACATTTCCAAAACAAAAAACTTACCATTGATTATTTTGACGATAATAGGATTGGAACACATTGCTGTCTTAGGCAGCAATGGCTTTCAATCAAATTATTGTCAAAATATTCAACAAACAATATCTTACATTGTGTCTAAAATTCTACACTAATGTATTTCTGATTTTGAAACTTATTTAACTTATTTACGAGCTGTTAACTATACTTGTGTTCAACAAGGTGGCCTCTTGAAACAGGGTTTACTGTTGTCAACCCATTAGAGAAATAACAAGAGGTATTAGAAGATACAATATTTCGCATTTTTAAGCTACCGCAGGATCCGGGTGCCGCAGGAGCCAGTCTGGCCAGGACTAAATATTCTGCGAAAAAATAATGTCCAAGCCATGTACATATATAGAATTAGATTGCCCATTTGACCCCTGGCCACTGCCCTCAGATTGACTTAAGAACAAAATAATTTGTTGGACTGTAGTCTACTAACTACAAGCCTCAACGTGATATGTGATATGACCACATTTTATTTTCTGGCCACCATTTCCCCCACCCCTGCCCCTGGGGGTGATATCAATGTGTCATGCACATCCCTGGCCATGTGTAATCATACCGAAAGTTTCAAGTTTCTATGTGAAATGGTCTAGGAGGAGTTGTGTTATAATCAATTGCTGCCCACTTTTGACACCCCACACACACACACACACACACACACACACACACACACACACACACACACACACACACACACACACACACACACTGACTCACTCACTCACTCACTCACTCACTCACTCACTCACTCACTCACACACACACACACACACACACACACACACACACACACACCCTCACACTCAGTTTGACCCAAGATCAAAATAATTCCTTGTTCTGTAGTCTACGCAATTATACCGAAAGTTTCAAGTTTCTATGTGAAATGGTCTAGGAGTTGCGTCACAATTGATTGGTTCCCATTTTTGACCCCATCCCTCACCCTAAGTTTGACCCAAGATCAAAATAATTCCTGTACTGTAGTCTACTCAACATTGGCTTGAAAATGATATGCGACATGACAAGCTGTGGAAAAATTGTATTTTTTACCCCACATTTCCCACCCCCAGGGCCATACCCCTGAGGTCATACCAAAATTCCAAAAGTGTCATGCTCTTCCGTGGCCATATGTGCAATCATTCCCAAAGTTTCAAGTTTCCATCTGAAATGGTCTAGGAGTTGCATTACAATCGATTGGTGCCCACTTTTAACACTTTGACCACGCCCCCTAACTTCAGTTTGACCCAAGATCAAAATAATTCCTTGTACTGTAGACTACTTATCATCGGCTTGAAGATGATATGCGACATGACAACCTTTGGAAAAATTTAATTTATTAACCCACATTTCCCACCCCAGGGCTCTGCCCAGGGGGTGGGGGTTGGGTGTGTGGGTGTCATGCCAATATTTCAAGTGTCATGCACATCCCTGTCCCAAGGGGGGGGGGGGGGGTCAGAACAAAATTTCAAAAGTGTCATGAACATCCTTGCCCATATGTATAATCATCCCCAAGGTATAACCTGGATGCAAATCAGGTCTAAAATTTTTAAATTAGACATTCCTTTTTTCCGTTTGATGTGGGCTAGTCATAAGCATGGCATAGAACAAATCTGTGACATTTTACTGAAATCTGATAACCCCTTGTGGGTGCAAATGTCGTTTTAAAAAACCTTAACCAAAACAGCACTGGCAAAATACATGAAAAACGTGAACAAAATAGTTAGCTTGCCCCAAAATTAAATGTGTTGTTATGTAGATCACTTCCCTGTATAGTATAGTTCACTTCTGTAAAGTTTCATTGAGATTGGATGAGCCATGAAAAATAAGTTGATTAAAAAAACGCAACCAAAACTGCACAAATGACGACCGCCTCCGCCGCCGGAATTAGTGATCCCTATGTCTCACTTTCTGCTTCGCAGACGAGACAAAAAGCTTAACCAAGAAATTATGAGTATAAATTAAATACAAATCAGGCCTAAATTAATTAAGTTCAAAGATAAAAAAAATTAAAAAAATTTTTAAAATCAATTACTTTTTCATATGGACAAGTCCTAAGCATGGTATAGAACACATCCTTGAAGTTTTTTTTTTAAATCTGATGACCCCCCCACCCCCCCTTGTGGGTGAAAATGTCACTTTAAAAAAGTTTACCCAAGAAATTCTGAGTATAAATTGGATACAAACAAGGCATAAAATAGTCAAAGTTCAAAGATTACATTTTTTTTAACAAATTTGAAACTCAATTTCATTTTCATATGGACAAGTCCTAAGCATGGTATAGAACACATCTGTGGTTGTTTTTTAAAAAATCTGATGACCCCTTGTGGGTGCAAATTTCATTTTTTTAAAACTTAACCCTAGGAATAAACTTAACCTGGACACAAAAATTATTCAAAGTTAAAACTTGAAAACGCGAAATAAAAATTTCAAAAATCGATATAGTTTTGATGTAAACTAGTCCTAAGCATCGTATAGAACACATCTGTCAAGGTTTTTTTTTAAATCGGATGAACACTTAGGGGTGAAAATGTAATTTTAAAAAGGCTTAACCAGACTGGACGCCAATGCCGACATTTTTCCCCCTCTCCCAAAATCTCTTTTTTCCACTTTGTTGAAAATGCGAAATAAAAATTCTTGGAACCGAAGAATGGAAGCCATCTTTATAACTGGCATTCTTACTCTAAGTGCCCCCCCCCCCCCCCCCCACCCATACATGTATCTGACAAGTGTGATGAATCATCAGCAGAAAACATGCCACTATGTTTTATTCGTCAAAGCTGACTTATAAACATTATAGCTCAATCTGACATTTAACTGAAGCGCCCGTGTTTTGATTGGTCAGTATAAATAACATTACAGGATTAAAATGCAATTATTGTACAAATAATATTAATTTAATCCTCAGTATTTGGGTGATTATACATAAAATATTTTCACAATGCAATTAGTAGTGGTTCAAGAAAGCAAGCTATGTAGATAATGTCACACATTGGCCTTAGGTAGGCAATAGATTACATTTAGGTTGGTGAGCTGATATCTCACTTTAACCATTTAACCCTCAAATTTATTCATGAAAAGTTAAACTTTCTCAGAGAAAATGTTCATTTGCAGACCAAGAAGACTATTTTCGAAAATTTACCACTGGAATGACTGGCTCGGTTATCGAGCCAGTCATTCCAGTGGTAAATTGTCAAAAATAGCCTTCTTTTGGTCCGCAAACGCCCATTTCTGAAGACCACTGCAAAAGCCATTTTTGGCTGATATAAGCGTTAAATGGTTACTAGCTATTAATAACATCAACTATAATGTTTATAAAATGTTTTTTCACATTCTTATTATAAATCATGGGTAATAACAATGTGAAACAGACCAAGTAGGTGTGTTTGAAGAGAAATCTACACCGCTAAGTTAATTCCTATTGGCTACATTGTATGGAGCTGATGGATCCAATGACCTGTCTTCTCCAAATGATAGAATTTGGATCCGTTGGGTTCGATAATAGCACTTGGATGATCCTGTACTGCATGTCATTTCTATTGAGCCGGTTCTTGTTGAAATGACGGGATACTGGTAGGTCGTATCTCTCATGTTTTAAAAGGTTCGCGATGGAGCGAAGGTGCGCCTGGATCCCGATCTTGAATGGTCTAAGAGTCTCTCCTATGTATTTTGTCCACAGACTTTGCAACTTAGACAGTAAACTATGTTGAGTGTCTGGCAGGTGCTGACAATCTTTACTCTATAGGAGCTCAGTCAGTGTGTTTACTTGTGAAGAATCTTGAACTTGGCGGTTTGATGCTTCCATAGTGAATTTGATACTATGGTGGGAAGCATTCATATGGGTGACAAAGGAATCTAGAGCAGTTTGTCTGTGTTCCCTGATGATAAAAATGTTGTCTATGTATCTGAAATAGGGAGCAGGAGGAAATGTGTAGTGCTCTCTATTGAACTCGAATCTGTTGCATTCTAGAACTAGTTTCAACAGGTTGCATAAACCCATTATTGAAAGGGTGCCTTGCAAGCCGTTTTTCTGAAAACATGGCAACTGCTTGGTTGCCCTCACTGTTTTCGATGTTTGATTACAATAAGGTGATATCCATTGTGACCAAGAGTGAGTGAGTTGGGTTTTAGTGTACCGAATGATTGCACTTTCTTTATGAAATCTGTAATGTCCTTAACATAGGATTATAAATCATAGTTGTTAAGTTCCTTGGAGACTGTGAATTAATGCTAAATGGTCTTAAAACTGCATGCGGAGCATAATCTCTTAAATATGAGACAAATATGAATAAATGGACCAAGGGCCATAATGTTCACTTAGCTGATGAGTACAACAGTAAATATGTTTACATTAATTAATGCACAAGCAACATTAGTAGATCAGGCAAGCGTAACTTTTGCCATAGACCATTGGTCCTTATCATTATTGACTAATGAGGCAATCATCCTTACCACTAATGACTAAAAACGCAAGTGTCACTGACACTACTACCCAATGGGCAAACAACATTTATCAATGGGACAAGCGTAACAGATGCCATTGCCCAATGGAACCATGGTCCTTGGCAGTATTGAGTAATGTGTCAAATATCATTGACACAATTTGTCAAAGGGTAAGCATTTAAGTGATGCCACTGACCAACAAGAGAACAGGTTCCTGACATTATTGACCAATAAGGCAAGTGCTACAGACAGAATTGACCAATGGATAAAGCACCCTCGGTCAATGTGGCATGCATAACTGATGTTATGGACAAATGGGCCAAGGGTCCTTGGCATTATTGACAAATGAGACAATCATCTCTGATATTAATGCAAGACAAATCAAGTGTCATTTATGTTATTGACCAATGGGACAAGAAGCGTTTGTCAATAAGGAAAGCGTAACTGCTGTCAATGATCAATGGGTCAAGGGTACCTGAAAAACGAATGGGCTGGAAATATGCAAATTTGTATGGGAAAAATGTATGTATATGCCTGATACTACTGACCACCAGAGAAAGCTCCATTGGCTCATGGGGCATACATAATAAATGTCATTTAAAAATGGGGCAATGGTCACAGACAGACTTCGAGAGGAAATGGAAGAATATCGGCATCGTTGACATTATTTACAGCGGACAAAGTACCCCGTGATCAATGGTGCAGCCATCACTGAGACTACTGTCAACTGGTTCAAGTGTATTAATAGATGCCATTTACTAATGGGACAATGGTCACAGTAAAAAATTCTGGACGACGAAATACAAGAATATTGGCACAGCAAAAGTACCATTGATCAATGGGGCAGCCTTCTCTGACATTATTATCAAATAGATCAAGTGTACCAATCGATGCCAATTACCAATGGGGCAATGGTCACAACCAAAAAATGTTAGCCGGTAATACAAAAATATTGGTGTCCTTGACACTATTTACCAATGGGAAAAGTACAATTGATCAATGGGGCAACCGTCCCTGACACTACTGTCAAATGAATAAAATGTACTAAAGGAACATTTCTGCCAAATCTTGTTTTAATTCATTAACAATTTATGAAACGTGACACCGATTATTTTCCCCATAGGGTTTAATACTTACTAAATGGCCCAAGGCCATAGTGCTCACCTAACTGGTAAGGAACTGTAAAGATGTTTACATTAATTAATGCCTGCCACTACTGAACAAAAGAGAAAGCTACATTGGCTCATGAGGCACACATAACAAATGCCATTTACGAATGGGGCAATTGTCACAAGCAAAGACGTGGAGAGGAAATGCAAGAATATGGGCATCCTTTACATTATTGACTAACGGAAAACGTACAACTGATCAATGGGGCAGCCATCCCTGACATTACTCTCAAATTGTACAAGTGTGTTAACAGATGTCATTTACCAATGGAACAATCGTCACAGAATCTGGATAAGGAAATACAAGAATATTGGCATCCTTGACATTATTGACCAACAGGAAAAGTACCATTGATCAATGGACCAGCCACCCCTGACACTATTATCAAAATATATCAAATGTACAAACAGATGCCATTTACCAATGGGGCAATGGTCACAAGTAAACATTTATGCCAATAATACAAAAATATGTGTGTCCTTGACATTATTGACCAATGGGAAAAGTACCATTGACTAATGGGGCAGCCATCCATGACATTATTGATACAGCAGATGACATTTACCAACGGGACAATAGGGCAGCGATCACTGACACTACTGATCAATAGTTCACGTGTCACAACACTGACCTTTACCAAAGGGGCAATGGTGAGATCCCAGTTAAATGTTTGGATGGGGAAATGCAAGACTATTGACATGACTGACCAACAGGAAGAGTACCATTAATCAATGGGGCAGCCATCCGACACTATTGTCAAATTATTTAAGTGTACGAAATGAACATTTCTGACAAATCCTGTTTTAATCCATTAACAATTTAAGAAACGTGACACAGAATTTTCCCCATAGGGATCAATACTTAAAAACAGCTTGAGTCAGAGTTATGGCCCTTAATTCAAGTTGTGGCTTCTTCATATTCATAGGGCAAATAGATATTTGACTGAAAAAATATATCTGCTAAATTTGGTTTTAATCCATCAACAATTAATTTTCAACATATGGTTCAATAGTTTAAGACTTAATGAACCAGAGTTATGGCCCTTGTTTAAAGGTACAGACTCTTTATATTCATAGTTCAAATAGATATTTGACTGAAGGAGTATATCTGCTAAATTTGGTTTTAATCCCAACAATTGGTGAAAACATGTATTTTCCCCATAGGGTTCAATACTTAAAAATGCCTTTATAAACCAGAGTTATGGCCCTTGTTTAAGGGTGTGACCACTTCATACTCATAACTCCAATAGATGTTGCCTAAATGAAGATATCTACCATATTTTATTTTAATCCTTCAATAAATAACGAAACGCGCATTAATAAACCAGCGTAATAGCCCTTGTTTAACGGTGTGGCCACCTCATCCTTATAGCCCAAATAGATATTGCCTAAAGGAACATCTGTCAAACTAGGATTTATTCAATTGATAAGTGACGAAACTTGCCACAAACATATTTTCGCATGCATAGGCTTCAATACTTTGAATATATAGCAAGGGCCATAACTCTACTACTTGTGGGCGGAAACATTAGAGGTCAGTGACCTTGACCATTGACCCCAAGGTCACTGCGTGATGTCATGGCACGTGCCCAAGTTTTGGTCCAGTATGATTAACCAAACATGAAATATCAAGTGAAAAGTTGAGCAAAACGCAAATTGGACGCCACCAACGCTGGATGACGTGCAGGGTATCACAATTGCAAAACCAGGTATTAATGAGAAAAGGTTTGGGAAACATCTATATTAAAAGGACAAAGTAACTGATTCATAAAATTTTAATTCATATGACAAATTATTCTAGAAAAATTCTGCAAAATAGTATAAAAAAATCTGCGAAATAGAACGATAAATAGGATCTATTTTTCAGCTACATTCATATATCTCGAGAATGTTTACAGATTGTATAGCCAAATACATTCATAAACTGAAATCTGCTATTAAATTAACAAACTGAATAATACACATTTGAAGGTGTCGAGAACGATCTCGAATTTATCACATATCTATGGCTATAATGTGCTTCAAAACGCGGGTACTCACTCACATCTGGAGACAAGGGAGAGCTCTAACCCTAACATAAGAAACAATCAAATTTTCTGAAATGCCTAGGCGACTAGGCTTAATTTTGCGTGCATATTCTGAACCTGGCACATCTTAAGTTCAACGATATAGCAAAAGAATTTTCATGCAATTTAATACTCAACACGCTGAGATTACCGGTAGGTAATACTAATGACAGAAAAGAAAAGGTTTTATACCGATTTACACAAATCCTTCCCAAATTGTGCGCATGGTGTTTATTAGAATAAGTCTGAATGACTTTATGCGCAAAAAGGAATGTTATAAAAAGTCTGGTAAATCAGGTTATCTGTATAACACCTATGGGTGACCATAACCTGACCACAGATGTTATTACACTACAAACATCTGTACCGTTCAACCACTACTTACTAAATTAATTGCCCTACATTTAGCGCCAGAAAGATTTTTTAATCTTGCTTTTAATGCCTCCTAATGCAAGAACCATAACTATCTACACTTAGTCCAGGCTTCTTGAGAGTAGATGCCCTTATTGCCAATCAAACGGAGACTGAAAACTGTCTAGACAGAACAGAGAGTGACCCAGGTCACTGCGCATGCGCAAGAGCTACTACTTGCCAACAGCAATAATAAATTCACTTTCAACTTTTCTGCCTACCAGAAAAGATTGAAAAAGCACTAGAGAAAGTTTATTGGTTTTGCTTATGTGTTAATCATCAAGAGTTATCATCTTATCATCACATACGCCTCCCGTGAAGTCACTGATCAAAAAAGCTAACGAATACTTGTTCATATTCGTGTTTCCGTTTTGCAAGAATATACCACATCCATGACTAGCATAATTCTCCCTGTCAAAGCTTTTACAGCTTCTAAGCCTTATTCTTCAAACAATAAACATGGGTTTATTTCTTGAATTCTATTCAAAAAAATTAAAACTAACAGAGAATAGTTTAAATTTGTCTTGATATAATTTCCCGCCATTTTGAACACCAAGTCATGTGCTTTCTCATTCAATCAGTTTATTTTAAGGACATTGTCCTTGCCTTTGTTGGCTTTATGTCTTTTTCTGATTATTTTTTCGGCTTAGGAGGTTGCTATAAGTACATCATATAATGTTCGTCCACATAGTATGACTGTTTGATTGGCAGAGTTTCGCGGACTCATGTGTGCTTAGTACACGTCCTAATTTCCATCGTATGTCCGTGAGATATGCAAGGCATGGATTGTTGCGTTTTTATGGGTTTTTTCAAATAAAATCTGGAGCGGATATAGATGCTGTAATCTTTCTTTTTGAAAGTTTTTCGTTTCTGTCTTGACTAATTCTTTGGACAAGTGGATCTCGTCAGCTATTATAATGTTTTAGAATCAAAATCCCAATGCCAGCAATGTTCGGAGGGATCTCCAGATGTACAGGACGCTCGCATAATCGCTACTGGAAGTATGGGGGGGGGGGGTGTATTCGCGCTTCCCTACTTAGCGACAGGAGCTGAGTCCTCCTAAGGGTAAGACTTTCGATAAAGAGAAGTTTTAAGGACAAAGAGAAGTTTAAGGAACCCACAAAAAATACTACTGACAGATACGAAGACATCTGACAGCTACCGGAAGTTGAAAATAAAATAAGGAAATTGATAATTTGCTTGCCCAAATATACCGACAGCAAGATGGAAGGAAAGAACATGACTCTAAATAAAAAGATTCAATTAAAAATGAGTAGAGAACAAGACTAATAAATAAAGATTTAATTAAAAACAAGGGAAGGGGGGGGGGGCACCATCATCATTCATTTCTGTGGTGTCAGATAGGTGTACTTGAGTGAATTCTGTTTTGGATTAACCCACGAAGAGGTTAGCAATCTTGAGCTGTTCAGCAGCTATTGGAAGTAGTGTATCAAGGTGACCTGTTTCCTTGTCGATAAAGTCAACATCATCTGCATACGCTATCTCTAATGGTTTGGCATTGAGTTTTCTCGAACGGATAATATTTCTGCGGGGATGAAGCAAGTGAATGGCTACCTCTATTGAAGTATATGCATTTTAAAGCACGGGCAACTTGTTGATCACTTTGAAACTAAACTGAAAGCTGTTGCTGTCTTAAAACTTTAATGGTTAGAGACAAGATACGATAAATTTTTTTTGGAAGAAAATAGTGTTGATTTTTTTTAATCCTTACTACTGTCAAAATTTTTAATTTCAAAATTAAATTAAAAGATAAACCAGTGTTCAATTTTCAACAAATTTGGTGTTAGATGTTGCTGTCATAGACAACCACATTGTCCACCAAAATTGTTGAAGATGTACACCAGTTTCTTTGCTATTGACACAGTAATAGATAGACTATTGACATCAGATTTGTAATGGTTAAATTAATTTTATTGGAACCTGTTGCTGTTAATGGCAGCAACAGGTTACAGCCAAATTAGTTTCAAAATATTCAACAGCTTACCTGTATATGTTGTTGTATAATTTATACACTATCTTCAGCAGCTAAATGGAACTAACATGAAGTACTTATACACTATATCTGGGCTGATGAAAGGCTTGAGCGTTCTGTTTGTGTCAGCTATTATCCTATTTCATGATTATCCTTTACAGAATCGCGGCCAATATATATATATATATATATATATATATATATATATATATATATATATATATATATATATATATATATATATATATATATATATATATATCGCTGTACAATGGAATATAACTCAAAATGTATATAGATGCCCTCTAATATTTTGTATGTACAATGTAACCGGTTCTATGAAATAAAGCAATGTCCTTAATTCTGTTTTAAAAAAATTAACCTCTTTTCCTAGCATCATGTCAGATTAAAGCTGTACTGGGTACATAGATACCTAAGCTAAATAATCACCTTAGGAGGGTAGAAATTGGGTTACTAAAGTCACATGGGCTATTAAATAACCATTTAATCCACAAATTTGTCCGAGAAACTTTAAATTTTATTAAATAAAACATCCCTTTGCAGACCAAGGTTATTTTTGAAAATTTATTACTGGAATGACTGGCTCGGTTATCAATCCAGTCATTCCAGTGATAAATTTTCAACAAGAGGTCCTAGGGCCTGTGGCGCTCACCTGGACCATTGGCATTTAAACCATTTGCATTTAAATAGACATGATGGATGATTTTCGGAAAATCCAAGATGACCACCAAAAAATTGCCCAATCAAGACACCCGTTTAATATGTTGAAGCCTACCATCATAGGATCATTCCACACAAGTTTTGCTGAAATCGGGTTATTGATTGAAGGAATCAGAGATTTCTGCCAAAACATTGACCTCTCGAAATTCCAAATAGATTTTCTAGAGGCTATGACAATAGGATCATTCCAGCCAAAGTTGGTTGAAATTGCCCAAGCTATTAATGAGGAGTAGCATTATATATGAATTCCCATTTATCGGAAAACCCAAGATGGCCACCATCAAAATCAAGCCGTAAAAATTTTGTATACAAGTTCTGAAGCGTACAGGCCTATGGTTCTTCCAGCTGAGGTTGGTTGAAATTGGCTAAGCGGTTAAATCTTAGCGCACTGATGTCAATATTCTATCTTTTATGGTGTCAAATTAGCAAAGAAACGACCACACGACCCGGAAGGGTTGGTCTTATGGTTTACTAATTACATATACCTACCTCCTTGCATTACTATTACTCTTTCCTTCTCTGAAGGGAAGCGTAGTAGGATGAATGTTTTACAGCCAATGTTTGCTGGGTATTGTGGTTACAGTGACTGGATGCTTCTTCAGCAATCGCCATACTCTCTCTAATGATGAGATCCATAGTAATTCGCTTGAATGCTATATCTCAGAATGAGGCAAGAAGAGGGTTAATCCAATACCCAGAGCCACTGAGTAGGTCATTAAGTACAATGACAACGTCATTGGCTGATAGCTATCACATGACCTTGTTGGTAGCAACCAAGACTTCATTCCTTTGACGAATCCAGTCATATAATCGAGCTTTATGCAGATCCATGAAGAGGCAGATGATCCTATCACTACTCGACTCTGAATATTTCACTAAAGCTGAAATTAAAAATTAACCTAAATTCTCTACATTATACGACGGGACAGTTCTTTCAGAAATACCCAAATATGTTGAATTCTGACATATCTGGGTATAACATAAAGGCTGAAGACTATAATGAATATCTTTCCTGAATATGACTATACTAATAAGAATATGACCATTTAAATGAAGTCTCAAGCCCCCCCACCCCCCAAAAAAATTTTTACACGGGAGACTTGAGGTGGGCCGTAACGCAAGGAGGTAGGTATATGTAATTAGTAAAAGATAAGACAAGACCCTCCGGGTCGTCTGGTTATTATTACTACATTACAACCTACCTCCTTGCATTACTATTGCTCAAATACACATTTCAACATAGCATAAAGCCCAGAGGGAGGCACATTTTTGCGCAAACTTGATGTAAAAAATAGATAGAATGAATACAAAGTTAGTAATAACAAGTAGAGCAAGATACTACAAATGATGGTAATTCCTCAGAATTACTCTCATAAGTAACCCTAATAGAAAGGGTACAGAAGAAAGGAGAGCAGAAAGGAGGATATTAAACGACCCCAAAGAATACAAGAGAGAAGCGATGATTATGCAAGAATGAAATGAATAAAAATAAAGTGTGATGAAAGAGATGATATGAAAGAGGTGAAATACACACATGATAAAGAAGTAATGAACTCACATTCACCCCCAATAAAATTTCTTATATGAATGAAGATGATGAAGGAAGAGAAGATGATGATGGAGCTACCTTCCGAGTATTTTTATAGAAGAAGGAAGAAGGACCAGAATCTTTAAGATAGAAATTAATAAAAGCATTCTCTGATCTCCAGTTATCAACTTGCATGATATCATCAAGAGAAGATCCATTAAAAAGGGCACAAGAGGTGGCAAGGCCCCAAACATCATGGGCCTTAACACCAACTAGTGAATTGTCCCCGGGAGAAGCTAATTCATGGCAAATTTTAACAGTATCAACGATCCAACGTGAAATAGTGATTAAAGAGGCAGGACGATCAACGCCTTCTGCAAACATAACCCAAAGCTGTCGACCATCGGATCGTTTGCAAGCAGAACGGAATTTGTAAATATTGAGAGCCCTAACAGGGAACCAGACAGAGTCATCTGGAGATAAAGCAGAAAGCTTATGAAATGATGGATTTACCTAAAAACTCAACTGAGTTTTGGACAGAAATTCTGACCTAGGATACAGGATAATGCTAATACCCGATAAGGCATGAATTACCAAGAGATGGCTAGTAAAATCTACTGCTAATAAAAAGGAATGCTCTGAGAGTGAGATGTTTTAAACCACCAGATCCTAAAGGATCAAAGAGTTTACCAGCTAGACCCTGAAGTACAAGGGATAGGTTCCAAGATGCAAAGGGTTTCTGAAGGGAGGATGAGAATTTCCCAAAACCCTAAAGCGATCGTGAAAAGTTTCTGATCTTGGACCAAAGTATTATGTAGACATGTGACAAAAGAGTCCAGGCAAAAATGATAGGACCTAACAGGGTTAATGGACAGCTTCTTCTGAAAAAGGAAAAAAGTTTATGAATTATAATGGGATTTACCCAAGAATTTGACTGACAGTTTTTGACAGAAATTCTGCCCTGGGATAAAGAATAATGCTATTACACGTAATTTGAAATCTATCCAATTCAGCAGAAAGGGCAAGAATTTCAGAGAGACAGCTAGCTAATGCTACTGCTAATAAAATACTGCTTGAGGGAAAGATGTTTTAAACAAACAGAACCTAAGGGTTCAAAATGATTCCCAGCAAGAACCTGTAATACAAGCGAAAGGTTCCAAGAAGGAAGGGGTTTCTTAAAAGGTGGACATGAATTACCCATACCTTTAATGAGGTCGTGAAATGAATTTTTTGTACTTGGACCGAAGGGTCAAGAAGACATTTGACAAAGGAGTTCAGACCAAATCGATAGGATCTGACAGTGTTAACTGAGAGCTTTTTCTGATTGAAAGGAAAACCAGAAAATCTGTGACCTCAGAGGGCAGGATAGAATGATATGAACCACATTTAAAAAAACCCTCAAATCGAACCTTTCAAGTCGAAGTTCTGATGGATTTCTCCAAAAGTTTGTGAGATCTGACTGAAAAGATTGACGAAGTAAGGGGCAACTCATCAACTTCCAAACTGAAAAGAGAAAGATTTCTGGATGCTGATGGAGAATGCTGCCTCTGTTCTGGGACAATAGATTGTGGGAGACAGAAAGTAACAGAGGGAGATCTACAAGAAGGTCCAGGAGATCCGGAAACCAGGATAATGGCAGCCAAAACGGAGCTATTAACAGAACCATACAAGGATGTTGCCTGATCTTTCAGAGTACCAGAGGAATGAGTCATAGGGGGAAAAAGCATAAGCGAACATGTCCCAAGACTGAGCTAGAGCGTCTATTGAAAGAGCCATGACTTCCGGAAAGGGAGATATGAAGGTGGCTATCTTTCTGTTCTTGCCAGAAGCAACTAGTCTATGACGGGACGCCCTAACTGGAGAAAAATTGACTGTACTAAAGCCTCTATCAACTCCCACTCCATTTCTGGGATCGTGGAAGGACGAGATAACTGATCGGCCAGAAAATTTAATTTGCCTGGGACACGGGATGCTCAAATAGAAAGCTGCGGGACTTGCATCAGTGAAGAACGATCAGCGACTCTCTCTCTCCTCTCCCTCTCTCAAACCGGCCACAGATCTAAAAGGTTGACATGACCAGGATCCTGAAATCTTCTTGGAAACCCAGGAGCTCCATCCTTGTAGGGATGTACCTGTGAAAAAGATGGACTGAGGAGATGGTGGATGAAGAAGGACTCCTAATAACTATTCCTCTTCCAAAACTGGCAATGGTTCATGAGTTGAAATTTGATGAGAACCCACTGATCCAGAAATCTAGAGACTGATTCCAGTGGGTCATAAAATAGAACTGGAGGGTCTTCTCATCAGAGGAGCCCAAGGAAACACCTTCTCTACCTAAAACATGAGGCCTATGAATCTGAGGAAAGATCTGGCCGAAACTAACTGGCCTACCTTGAGAGTTTGAATTGTGGATAGCATTATCTGCACATTGGAAGGAAAATAACTTCCCCTGAGAGGTCGCGTGACCTCCACGTGGGTAAAAACACAGACCAGAGGAACCTTTCCATAATATGATATCTTGTATAAAAAAGCAATCTTTGCAACCAGTAAAACAAAATATGGAACGAACGACGACCCATTAAGGATGCTTATAAATCGATCCTGATTACAAAATGAAATGTACACATCAATTATACACATTAAAAATAAATCAAGAGGACCTATAACAAAGGTGATAAGAAGCCTACCAATGGAAGATATACTTGTATGATACCTAATATCTGAATAAAGATAGATATAAATGAAGAATAAAGGCTAAAAACCCTCAATATTCCAATTAGGCCTAGGCTGATAATAGTTAGTAAGTTTGATAGTTAAGATATTTCTTGAGTTATCTCAGAATTAGTCTAAAGTGTTCATGAGTCTATTAAAAAAATTCCAAGCATCGATTTAAACTATTGGAAAGTAAAGTTTCCAGAAATCGAGAGAAAGGCGATGTTTCTTAGTTATAAGAGCTATATCCTTATTCTTACCCCTTCCTGAGAGAGGTAACTTGCGTTTATTTCTGATATTCAATCTCTACCACTATCTTCATATGGAGAAATAAGGATCATAGAAGTATTGCCGTACTTATTAAAAGTTGTATACATTGAAACATTATACATAAATTTATTTATAGTGCTTTAACCAGATTTAGTGGTAAATAGAAATCCCATAGTAAACCTATGGGAGGGGTGAGAGTCCAGATGGAGCCCGATAGAATTAGCTAAAATAAAATTGATCTATATTTAGTATCTATATAATACCCAAGAGAACAACTCCATGTATACAAAAAGGGAACAAATATATATGGGGCGAATTGTCAACGACCTATATAAAAAGTGACAGGAACAATGCTGACAATTTGACAGCTACCGGAAGTAGATAAGTGAATGAAAAAGGATCAATTTCGAGCCCAAAATCATCAATCCCGCACTGGTGGGAAAGAACATGACTTTAAATAAAACGTTTTAGCTAAAAATAAGAAAATAGCCTTGAAAAAAAGGTAAATAGAAGAGAAAAAAGCGATAATGTCACAGACTAGGACAAATAGACTGCCGAACTAGGAGTGTTGATGATAAAAACTGACAGCTACTAAAGAACAGCGAAATATGGCAAAGAAACTTATAGTAAAGAAAATCTCAAAATACCATGAGAGCAAGTCTAATCTGACTTTTAGGAAATTAATATTTTAAAACAAAAAAGGGTGATAAAACAGGGAAAAATAGCCTTAAAAGAACAAAATATTCACAATAAATGTAGAATGACATGTAAATTCTCCTACAGTTATGAAAGTATGTCAACCTACCAACGTAGAGGGGAGGAGGTGTATGTATGATTACTGAATTCTGCGGCTGTAGTAGTAGAAACATCCTACAGCTGCATTCAGTCCTTCTTCGCTTTTGCCCACTGTGTATTGTCCTCAGCCGAAATCCTTAGCTTCGTCAGGTCCATTCTTGACTTGAGTTTACCGAGTCCTGCTTTCTTGATGTCATCTCATAGCACGCTTAGCACATTTATACAATGACGTCCTCTCCTGGCTTTGTATTTGCTGGCTCTGAGTAGGGCAAATTCAAGGCTCTCTGTGCTGGTGTCTCTTCTGGCATCCTTAGCACATGGCCAAACATGGCCCATCTTTGCTGGGCGACTTTTACAGACAGCAGCGACGTATTACACATCTTGTATAGCGCATCATTGGGCAGGCATCGAGTTTGTCTAGAGCTGCCCAGCTGTTACAGTTATACTGCATCAAGGATACGCAGGTTGCATTGCATAAATGTAGCCTCTTTATCAAGGGCATCTTTGATCTATGAATCCATAGCTTCCAGAAGGGCTGGAAAGCTATGTTCCCCATGACGCAGCGCGCAGAAATGTCAGCAGTACTGCAAAGCAGTGAGCCCAGGATTTTACTTTTCCTCTATGGTTTGCCGCCACGAAGTGGGTCGTCATTTTCTATAGTTTCATGCTTTGTTGATAGGTATATGTGGGTGAACTCTGTTTTGGAGTCATTCATAAAGAGATTCTCAATTTTTAGTTTACTTGCAGCTATTGGGAGAAGTTCGTCCAGGGGTTTCTTTTCCTCATCTATGAAATCCCATCGTCGGCATATTCCATCTCTAGCAGCATGCCCAGTATTGACACTGGGGGGTTTGGTCTTGTGGAACTTTCCCACACAGATTTCAATGCAGCAGCAAAGTAGCAGGTGAAAAGCACCTGAGATAGACCATCTCCAAACTCTACAGACTTCACTGACTTGACTCGTACTCTCAGCTTCGTGTCTGCAAGCAGTAGTCTCATTAGTCGTAGATCATCTTCATGCAACTGGCCTGGCGTAGTAAATCTAGGATCTTTGAGTGTTTACTTGTGTCAAAGGCTCGTGACATGTCAATGCCCATTTTGTGGAAGTCCCAGTGTTTGGACATGACTACCGACACGTGTTGAGCCCATAGAATGTCTGCGCAACTGCGTCCATCTTTGAAGCCACTTTGACATGATCCTGTGAAGTAATCGATCGTATCTCGGATGCGGCATAGAGTAACATTGGATAGGATTTTCCGTATGCTGTTGAGGAGCACAATGGGCCGCAGATTGGCTGGGGGCCCAGGTGGCTTCTTGGGCTTGGGTAGTGCGATAAGGGTGTCTTGGTCAACAGCATCGATGGGAAGGTCATATAAAAGCTGAATTGATTAGGTGCGTGATCGGTTTTGAGATAATGTCACTTGCGTATTTGAATAGTTCTTTGCTCATGTCATCAGGTCCAGATGCACTTCCATTTTTCAGGGCTTTAAGTGCCTTCTCAACTTCTGCTGTTATAATTGGTGTTAGTAATGGCCTGGGATCTCCTGAGAACGGGTGCAAGGGCTCATCATTGTCGTCAGTGAACTGTTCCTTGAACCATTCTCAGACCGCCTCTGCTTTTCCCTGGTCAGTCCCGATAAAGTGTCCTTCAGAGTTGTGTACAGTGAGTGGTGGTGTGTAGTCAGTAACTCTCAGGGCTCGGGCTGCCCGAAACATTTTGTGACAGTCATCCGTGGCAGTGATTTCATCTGCTAGGGAGTCTGCCTGTTGAATAGCAAGATCGATAATGTGGTGCAGAATAATATTGCGCTCCCAGCGTAGTTTGGTGGAGTCTTCACTTTGGCCACTTTGATAGATGCGTAGCCGTAATGCTTTCTGCTCGGCTGACAGTTTTACTACTAGAGGGTCATCAGTATACGTAGTTTGGTTGTTTTTTAAGAACACCTATGGTGCTGGTAGTGGATGATTCCATAGATTTAAGTATTTTGGTTAGGGCTTCATTTGGATCGGAGCTGACGTCGATGTTAGCTATCTGCTCCCCAAGGGCTTTTTTGTATGACATTTGAGTGTCAGTGTCACTGATGAGCTTGGGCAGGTTGTAGGTGACTCTACCCTCTTGCCTGGTATGGTGTTTATATATTAGGTAGAGATCATTCACCTATAGGCGTGTAATGACTAGATTATGGTTAGAATTGAGGTTTGTGCCTCCATACGAATGAGCGTTCCGGAGTAAGGGTTTTACTTTTGTCTTGCATAGTATGAAGTCTATTTGGTTGAAGACAGCTGTTGTCGCCTTAGAACCTTTTGGGGCTTTGTGATCAGTAATGTGTCCAGTCCATGTTGTCCGGTGACGGCATGGGTGTTTAAAGGCCGTATTTGTGACAGATAGGCCATTGAAACTAAGGAATGCCACCTGTGCATCTCCATTTCTGTTGCGTGTGCCCTCTCCATAGGATCCCATGCATAAGCCAAGTCCTGAACTTTTGTCCGCAATTCCGAGTTTACCCAGCTTGGAGTTGAAATCTCCACACACGAACAGTTGCCATCTAGCTGGGATTGTAATGGCAGAGCTCAGTTCTGCATAGAAGGAATCTAATATTGCTGGATTCTCTTTGGCTTTTTCGGTAGTTGGGACGTATGCGTTGACAATTCGACACTTAGTGATGGTGTGTTTTCACCAGGTCAATGAATGCAATGTGATCACTGACGTATCCAAAACTAATGGCATGATCCAAGAGCCTTGGTCCGATTACGAAGCCTAAGCCCCAGTATGTGGCCTGTTTTTGCTCCATGAGCACTAGCTTATGGCCTGTCTCTAGTTACTGCTCTGAGTATTTAGCTACTTTAGTCTCTTGAATGCATGCAATATCGATTTTATAGTGTTCACAGTCTGCACCTAAGGTTTGCCTCTATGATGTTGCACTCAGACCACGTACATTCCACGTAGCTATGGTAACCTTGGAAGATTGCTTCATCTGAGGATGTCAAGCACAGTTTCTTGTTTGAAGAAAGGTAGTTGCCTCTGTATGCGGATGTCTCCCAACAAACTTGGCACTTACGGAGGAGACCGGCTTGAAGGTGTCATCTTTCTCCCCCGGAGGTGTACTATACGAAAAGATGAACGGCACGAACAGAACAGCGCCTCTAACTTGGGATGAAAAAATTACCAAAACATAGCTAATTAGAATTGCACAGCAATCTGACAGATAGGAGAGAGAGTGCAGGAAGAAAAGGTTGAGAACAAAAAAAAATTACTATAACTTAAATTGAGAGAATGCAAGGAGAGATAACATGGAGAAAAATAAGCCTGAACTACTAAGATATCGCATGAGAGAGTACTGCTAGATAAGATAATGACATGCACATATGTAACAAGGTGAAAAAGATCCCATTGAAAAATAAATAACTCATCTAGCTAAGAAAAATTAAAATTTGAAACAAAAAAGATGATTGGAGGCTCGAACCCCTATCAAAAGAAATGAGCTGAACCCAGGTCCACAAAAGGGACCAGGGCGCTGTTCCACTAAACCCGGTCCCAAATCTTACGCCACTCAGGACTGGGGAAACATGAGAAAAAATGTCAAAAATAGCGGAAATTAAAATTTTTTATTTTGACATGCCAGAATGACCGGTCCCGACTCTGGCCGGGGTCTGAGCCGGGAAAAACGGGAGAAAAATTACAATTTAATTCTGACACAACGGAATGACCGGTCCCGACTCGGGCCGGGCGGGAAATACGGGAGATTGACCACAGAGGAGAGGACCCGGACCCAGGAGAAATCCCAGGGGTGGGGCCGGAGCCGGCAAGAAAACAGAACCCGAAGTATTCTAACGGTCGGACCGGGACGAAAATCCAGGTTCGGCCCCAAAGATGAAATAGGTAACCTAAGCCGTTCAATGTCCAGACCCGGGGCCAGAAGTCTAGCTGGAGTAACAGCAGATATAAAATTAGATGCAACCGGCTTTGTAGATGACCGCGGATGTGCGATCACCTGGACCGCTCTGGTCGGGAAATCCTTCGACCCAGCCAGTGAAGAAGTAATAGCGATAGAACATGACAAATCGGACCGACTTATAACCCGCTCGGTCCCCGAGACCTAACACAGTCTTCAAGGGCGCAGGCTGCGGAATGTTGACTGAACCGGACTGACTTATAACCCATTCAGGCCCCGCGACCACACAGTCTTCAAGGGTGCAGGCTGTGGAATGTAGAATGAAGATGAAGAAGAATCCTGGAGCGATATGACTGGCTTCTGAACGAGCGGTGAACGAGGCGAAACCCGAGTCTTCATGCTTTTGTTCTTTCCATTCTTTGTGGTACCCTGAAACAATGCAAATCAGTGAGCTGTAGTTTGTTAGACTTAGCAGAATAGGCGCTTCCTTGGAACAGCCAGTTCCAATGCTTCACAATCAACTATGTCAAGAGATGCAGCATTGGAAACTGACCGATCCAGGATAATTTTATTAATCCTGCTGTCAATAGATGATTCGATATTGCTAACCTGTTTCTGGAGACATTCCATTGACAAAACAATTTTCTCAAGGATGGCTGAATCCGCCGTGGCCTCGGGTTTGGCGTTTATTTAAACACCGACCATAAAGGAGGATTCCCAGGAAATTTAGAAATCTCAGGGGAATTTGGTTTGAAAAAACCCATTCTGGGAGCGTGTTACCATGACCCACATATCAGACAGGTCGACTATGGCAGCTGCTATTAGGACATCTAATAGAATGATTCAAATTCTTTTCTTTAGCCTTCTCCTTGAACTTCTTCGGAGACTTTCCCAAACCTCAAACGTAAAAACAGAAAGATCTGATAGAGTAAATCTCCGAATATGACTCAGGATTAGCCATCGCTAATCCCAAGATTTATAAATAGAGACCCTACCTATCTCTAATTCTTTTTAATATTTTGGTTTCTTTGAAAGAGTATGTTATCGAGATATTGTAGAATCGTGCTCAAATGCTTCAAGCATGTCAATTCAGTAGCTCATACAAGCTACTGTAAAAGAAGAAGCAAAAATAGACAACACATAGTCTATACACTCTGGGCACAAGTAACCAAAACTGGTAACGCGCCGCCACCTACCACGAAAATAGAAATGATCATACAAATAATTATTCAAGCACCAGGCCCTACAACCACTTATCTTGGGAGTTTTCTTGCGTTTGCCCGACATATAGATGATCCTTATTTGCCTTTCTATTAATCCATAGCAATCTAAAACGTTATAAAATAACTTTTAAACTGGCTATAAAATTGTATACGCCTCTTCCTTCAACAGTAGGAAAAGGAATGAAGTCTTGGTTGCTACCAACAAGCTCATGTGATAGCTATCAGCCAATGAGGGTGTCATTGTGCTTAATGACCTACTCAGTGGCTCTGGGTATTGATTAACTCTCTTCATGCCTCAATCTGAGATATAGCAGTCAAGCGAATTACTATGGATCTCACCATTAGAGACTATGGAGATACCTGAAGAAGCCTTCAGAAACTCTGTAACCACAATACCCAGCAAACTTTGGCTGTAAAAAATTCATTCTACTACCCTTCCCTTCAGAGATCGAAAGAGCGATAGTAATGAAAGGCGGTAGGTTGTAATGTAGTAATAACCCGAGTCTTTTACTCTTATTTCTTCCCATTTTCTGTGGCATCTCTGAAACAATGTAAATCAGTGATGTAATTTATTAGATTTAGAAAATAAGCGCTTCCTGGGAACAGACAGCTCCAATGCTTCACAATCAACTACGTTAAGAGATGAAGCATTGGTAACTGACTGGTCCCGGATAATCTTATTGATCCTATTGTCAAAAGATGGAATATTGTGAACTTGTCTCTGAAGACATTCCATCGATAGTACAATTTTTTCAAGGACAGCTGAATCCACTGTGGCCTCGGCTTTGGCCTTTATTTTAGCCACCGACCTTGAAGGAGAAGGATTCCCAGGAATATTTAAGATCTCTGGGGAATTTGGTTTAAAGAATGACATTCTGGCAGATTGGGACCATGACTCGCATATCAAACAGGTCAATTCTAAGGTACACGATGTACATTTCGAACACACATGTCCGGCGTGTTCCGATTTTATGAATCAATGGCAACTGCCAGAAGGACATCTTGATAAAATGATTACGATTCTTTTCCTTGACCTTTCTTCTCCTTGGTCTTCTTTGGAGACTTTCCCAAATCTGAATTGTAATAACAGAGATTTGATCGAGTAAAGCTCTGAATATGACTCAGGATTAGCCAGCGCTAATCTCAAGATTTATTGATAGAGACCCTACCGATCTCTAATTTTAAAATTATTTTGGTTTTCTTTGAGAGAGTATGTTACTGAGATATCGCAGATTCATGCTCAATCGCAACAAGCATATCACGTCAGTAGCTTATACATGCTACTGTAATAGAAAAAGCAAAAAATAGACAACACATAGTCTATACACTCTGGGCACAAGGAATGAAAACTGGTAACGCACCTACCACAAAATTAGAAATGATCTTACAAATCATTATTAATGCACTAGGACCTACAACCACTTAGATTGGGAGGTGTTTTTTTACGCTTGTCCGACATCTTGATGATCCTCATGACTTTCTTCTATCCACAGCCATTTCAAGTTAGAAAATAACTTTTAAATTGGCTATAAAATTTTTTATACACCCTTCCCTTCAACAGTAGGAAAAGGAATGAAGTCTTGGTTGCTACATGTACCAACAAGGTCATGTGATAGCTCTCAGCCAATGAGGTTGTCATTGTGCTTAATGACCTACTCAGTGGCTCTGGGTATTTGATTAACCCTCTTCTTGCCTCATTCTGAGATATAGCATTCAAGCAAATTACTATGGATCTCCTCATTAGAGAGAGCATGGAGATTCTTGAAGAAGCGTTCAGTCACTCTGTAACCACAATACCCAGCAAACACTGGCTGTAAAAAATTCATCCTACCACGCTTCCCTTCAGAGAAGGAAAGAGCAATAGTAATGCAAGGAGGTAGGTTGTAATGTAGCAATAACTAGTGTACATTTTTCAACAATTTTGATGCAATATATTGCTGTCTATTACAGCACCATCGTCGACCAAATTTGTTGAAAAATAAACACCAGTTCATCTTTTACTTTAATCTGAAAATTAAAGATTTTGACATCAGAGTAGAGAAGCCTTTTAACTGATTTCCCAAAATATTCAGAAAATCCAAAATAGCGGCGGCGGAAAGATTGACCAATCAAAATTCTATATACAACTTCTAAAGCCTACCGCCCTAGGCTCATTCCAGCCAGTCTGGTTGAAATCGCCCAAGTAGTTAATAACTTAATGAGTAGACAATTTTCAGTCTGAAAATTCAAGATCGCCACCGAATAAATTGACCAATCAAAATTCTATATACAAGCTCTGAAGCATAGCACTTTAGGGGCCTTCCAGCCGAGTTTGCTTGAAATTTTAGAAAATCCAAGATGGCCGCTGGAACAATGGACCAATCAAAATTCTGTATAAAAATTCTGAAATGTACCAGGCTAGTATCCTTCCGGCCAAGTCTGGTTGAAATTGCTCAAGCAGTTAATGAGGAGTAGTGTTTTAAACCATATCCCGCCATTTTACAGAAAATCCAAGCGGAAAAATTGACCAATCAAAATTCTGTATAATTGTTCTGAAGCATACTAGGCTAGGGTTCTTCCATCCAAGTTTGATTGAAATTGGCCCAGTGGTTATCAAGGAGTAGGCTTTTAAGTGATCTCCAGAAATTTTCAGAAAATCCAAGATGGTCACCGAAAAGATTGACCCATCAAAACTCTGTATACAAGTTTTGAAACCTACCAGCCTGCGTATCCTTCCAGCCAAGTCTGTTTGAAATTGCTCAAACAGTTAATGACGAGTAGCGTTTTAAACAATTTCCCACCATTTTTGGGAAAATTCAAGATGAGCGCCGGGAAAATGGACCAATCAAAATTCTGTATACAAGTTCTGAAGGATACCACGCTAGCGTTCTTTCATTGAAGTTTGATTGAAATTGGCCCAGTGGTCCTACCAAGAGTTTACAAAAAGTGCTACAAACCCTACAGCCAAAAGCTACAAACTTGCTTAGAACTCTAGCCAAAAAGCGTGATAGCGGCGTAGTGCTACCATACCAATTATATTAACTATTTTTGGCAAAGTAACAGATCACTATATATAAAACTATATATCATTAGAAAGGGCAATAAAATTCCTTTAAGTACATATAAAATTTGTATGAATAAAATATATTTTAGTTAGTCAATGTGCCTCTCAAAATGGCCACACCTTGTAGGATAAATACATTGGTTTAATTTTACAAATGCCATTGATAAATTTAATCACAATGGTATTAAAACTAACAGATACCAAAGTTTCGTGAAGGTATTCATCCGATAAGATGTGAAAATGGCAATTATATTATGTCGTGGTAACATAAAATTTCGAGAAATTCCGGTCATGATTTTGGGGGAAGGCCTCATTCAATGTTGAATAATTCTTTTATACATAACTGAACACATATCAGGGTTTCTCAGCGTTGACAACGAATAAATGGCAAATTTTATGCTATGTAGCATTGCTGGCTGTAATCAGCAATGTAAGAAGCGAACGCGAATGTTTTACACTAAGATTCTATAGCATCAGACATTTTTTCGTAGCGGTGTCTCCAATAGGAATCGTTTATCGTGAAAGATCGTGAGAGAACGAGAGGAATTTGTAGAATCGTACCCGTATCTAATATATGAGTACCAAGCTCATTACCCGTTATTGGCAACACCGTATCACGCGCTATAAGATTGACGCATCTGATTGGTCGGGAATTCATGAATATTAATTTTTCTGGCAAGATGGCGGCACGAACAGCTGTTTTGCAAAATAGTTGTGTTCTCAAATATGTCAATCTATGCATATATCTTGTACGCCACAAACTAAAAAGTAGACAGATGACTAGATTAACCATATTGACAATCGGGAAGTGGGATGCCGATATATTTGACAGCTTTCGTATCTCAACTCGGCCTAATTAATGCGGGTAATTTGAAGAGTAAGTTTTCTCGGAAATTGTAAACAAAGACACGCATCGATAATTGAGATTATCGGATTGTTTATCTATAACCTTATTGTTATTTCGCGACCAGGGGTAAACGAATGGATTTATATATTATTGGTTCTGCTGCTTTCTTACCACAATCTATAACTTTCTCGGTTAAATTAGTCATTGAGTAACTGAAAACTTGGAAGTAACACCACATTGACTAACAATCATTGATGATTGGAACTTACTAATTATTCCTTAGAAAACAAATATTTCACTATTGCCCTTGTTACAAATATTCTATCACCATTTACTGTGTGGCCAGGATATAGAGGACCGGGGCCCTGAAACAAACTTGCACTATCATGGAAGTGTGCCCAAAATTAAAAACAATTATCACATTTGAACCTGAAATTCCAGAATTTCACGTTTACAGTCATTATAAACGTAAGATGTCGAATATTTTGAATCCAGTTTGAAGCTGGTACTGCCGTAACCAGCTTCCAGTCAAATTAGTTTCAAAATATTCAACAGAATTTTGAAACATTTGTAACAAATTTTGTATTCACTCTTGTCGATTGAAAAGGTTAATCCAGTAACTAGTAGTCATACTCCCTTTTTGGACTATATATGCCCACCATTTATTATATTATTCATTTCTGCGCTAAAATCTGAGGGCGGTGTATGACCATAACAGCCGTTGTCGGGTCATAGTGCTTACCAGTATATCCCTATGATCCTGCGCCGTTACATGTATATTCTTAACCATCTAACATTTGAGTCAAACCAAAACTGCTGCACTTGTCTAGGAATATGTAAATTTTCTGCCCAAAGTAACATTATTTTTGAAAATGTATCACTGGAATGACAGGCTCTTGTTCTGCATATGGGCATTGTCTAAGAGAAAATGGAAATTTTCATGAAAAAATGTGATTGTTAAAGTCTTAATATAACTAACTTCTATTTCTAACTTATTATTCCTATTTTTTTTCAGGTGAGCGGACAATGGCTTAAAAACATCAGAGACTTTCTCCTGCTAAGTGGGCTGATGGATTTACTAACATGGATTTTATAAAGAGAAAAATTTGTTGAACTGTGTAAAATAAGACTGCTGGGATATTGCAATTGCCTCCATTCATCTGTCTATCCATCCATCTCCATAAGCTTTTGGTAGAATTCAATCAAAATTGTTAATGTAAATTACTGATATGATTATGAATTCGGAGACACCGTATACACTAGGCTCCATCGCAATGAATCAGCCAAGAACGACGCGCAGCAAATATTATTCGACGGCAGTGAAATATACAACATAAATCTGCACCCGAGCAAGGTAAGATTAACGATATTTTAAAATTAGTTTGACTGCAAACTGCCTTAGGCAGCAATGGCTTTCTGTCAAATTAATTTCAAAATATTCAATAGAATAAATTTTATACTGTAAGCATCATACTTTTTCAGGGATTTGTCGGTGAAAATGATAAAGGGTTAAATAATATATGAATCCAATCTGTCACCCAAGTAATTACATCACATGTAGGCTGACGTCACAATCAAAATATCTATTGGATGACGTAGCTAAGTCCATCATGCACTTTTGAAAGTCTGTCCGTTGTACGAATTGTATGTCCTTACCATTTACTAAACATTCTGTTGACTAATTGAACAGACCCCAGTCAGATTAGTTTCAAAATATTGAACAGGTTAGCTGTCCTTACCATTTACTAAACATTCTGTTGACTAATTGAACAGACCCCAGTCAGATTAGTTTCAAAATATTGAACAGGTTAGCTGTATCTATAGTTATCATGGAATTGGGAATTTAGGATTCAAAGTGTATAAACTGATCCCAACACACGCAAATCATGGATGGAGCTTACCTAGAGATGGGGCAGAGCTAAAAGTGGATTCATCTATTAGAAAATCTAAATTTCTGCCATGTCCACTTGTCAATTCCAGTCTTTGCTATGTTTACCACTTTCACCGACAAATCCTGGAAACAATGTGCCATGGCCAATGATGGTGGTAGCCTAATTTCTCAATCCAAAAGAAATTTACATTTTTGTATAAAGATTTTGAATTAATTACCTACCTGTATCTTATCGCCTTGGGTCCTTTCATAATCCCCATATTTTGAAAAAAATAGAGATATTATAATCGCCTCCATCTACCCGTCTGTCTATCTATCATGCTATCCCCTCCCAAACAGGTGGGTGAAATCCTACCAAATTTGGTATGTGGGTTATCCATGATTGAGCTTTGTAAGACCACATTTAGATTTGGTTCCACCCCCTGTGGGTCATGGGATGGGGTCCAAAGGACAAATATCCGAAAAACTGTCAGTCACCCTAACTCCTCGTTGTGTGGATGGAATTCAAAGGAATTTTGATATGTGGGTTGCCATATAATTGTGAATTTCCTGTCTCCACCAGGGGGGGGGGGGGGGGGCTGTTCAAAAGATCAAGAAATTGATTGTAAAGATTAGAGTCTAACAAATTTATCTGGATTTCCAGATTTTTCATATTTCTGACCACTCTCGCACACCCTCTCCTTGAATTGAAATTAAGCCAAATGAGCCACTACATGTCTCTAGCAGGATTACTAGATTCTATTTTAGCCCTTGACATTTTCTTGCAGACCAAGGGAAGACTATCTTTGAAATTTTAACACTGGAATGACTGGTTCGGTTATCGAGCCAGTCATTCTAGTGGTACATTTTTACAAATAGTCTTCTCTTGCTCTGAATATCTACATTTCTGAAGATCACAGCAATGACATTTTTTGGCCACCTTGACCATTGACATATCAAATTGTTACCATCAGGCTGGTCGGTTACAAATTGTACTAGTCATAGTCAATTTCTACTTGCCTCTGGCTCATGTTAATTTTTAACTCCTGCTTACACAGATCATTTCCCCTTATGACATCCAGGTTTTCCACAACAATCCACTCCAGTCTCTGTATAATGCAACTCTTCCAAAATCAGTGGTTGGAATTCAAACAAATTTGGTAGGTGATTATGGAGTGCAAGGTAGCAAGAGGGCATTTATATTTGGCTCCGCCCACAGGGATTGGATGGGGTAACGAGGTCAAAGTGGTGAACATGGGTTCTGCTATAATGCATCATCGACCAAGCAATCTAGTTATCGCTTAGATTCCATTGACGGGTAGATTCAATTTTTAAAGCACAACAGTGTTGTCAGGGACTTGATGCTTGATAGATAACATTATGAACAAGAGTAATCAGAGATTGTAAACCACTGCTGCGACTACCCTACCATTTTTCTCACAATGTACATAGCGGTTTTAAAATCAATTTTAGCACATCCAAATTTGTTAAATCATAGTGTATGGCCCTCTACTTTGTTAAAATTTGAGCAAAATCTAACAAGTAGTTTCCGAAATGTCCATAGATTAAAATGTCTATCCAATCTGGATCCTGGGTTTTTGTCCATATCACAGACAATTTCTGGAAATCCTTGTTTAGGTTATGTTGCTTTGTTGGGTTAAAATTTGAAACCAGTAGGATCAATATTTTAGATGCAATAGCGGATGCACACAAATGTAATAACCCCTTCCCCTTGCAGGACAAGGGTAAAGATCCTGAAGTCTAAAAAAGTAATCTGTTGAGTATATTTTGATATATTTAATTGGAATCTATTGTTGCCTAAAGCAGCAGCAGCAGCTTCCAATCAAATTGGACTCGATATATTCAACAAATCTACTATACATAGTCCAGTCTGATTACCTAATATGAGATTCTCTCTCCCTCTCACTTGGAGAAAACTTTATTTGATATTTGCACTGGTAGTTTACACAATACAGTATTTAAATATTATTAACCCTATAACACACAAGCCAGCCAAAAACGGCTACAGCAGTGACCTTGCAAAATGGCCATTTGTAGATCATGAGAATATTTTTGAAAAAATACGACTGGAATGTCTGGCGCAATAACCGAGTGGTAAATTTTCAAATTCCCTTTGTCTGGAAATGGATATATACTATGAGATATAATTTTTTTTTAGCAAATTTAAGTGTTACAAGGTTTATAAAAATCATCAAGTTTAAATTTGCTTTCATTTTCCTCTCATATGGTGTTTCAAGCTGAAAAATAAAAGGATAGATACATTAATAACATTGCAACAAGAACAGCAGCAAATCCCAGTAAGACTGACAAAAATGGACAGGGCAATCAAGCGCAATAACTGGGGTGTCGGAATGCGTTTTGACCTGGGTTGGGTGCGGGTCTAAACTGTGGGAGAGGAAAAAAGGGGGCAGGGGCATCTCCCAATTCCCATCCCCCTCGTTCTGTCCCCATGTGAACCATATCTCCACAGTGGTCAATATCTTTAAAACAATTGTATTGTCTATACTGATATGTCCTTCAAGGTTCCAGACCACAGCCTTTGAATTTTCGTCCATGCATACCACTACCACATATCCCCCTACTATAATATATATTATAGTAGGGGGATATGTGATGTTTTTTCAAATTATTACCAAGTGTCTCAATACCTAAACTCCACTCGACCATTGATTTAAAATAATTTCACCATGATGGATGTTGAGTAATTTTGAGGCTTTCAGTTATTCAGTAATGGCAAATTGTCATTATAAAATAATTTAAAAGCGTGGAACCTAGTTTCATTAAAATTAAGCTAACTGTCATAAGCTGTAACATCATATCACGTGACAAAGATAACAAACAAAATTCGCGATCTTTTTTAACTACCGAGAGCGGGTTGCGTTCGCATTTCCGTATTATATATGACACTGCTAGACTAGTATAGGATGCCGTTTAAAAAGATTTTCCAGCTTGCCCAATCGTTGAGCAGCTCTATAATAATAATGATAATAATAATAATAATAATAATAATAATAATAATACCAAATTCCATCTATTCGGATAATCGGGTACTCGCTTAAATAAAGGAATTGCTTCGTCATCTTCAACATTTTTATGCAAACTATTTCATTCACAAAGATCTATTTATATTTTCCCGCATAAATTTGTAAACAAACTGAATTGACCAATTGACAGTGGATTTAGAAAATCCAGCCTTCTGACGTAATGTAACGCTAAGTTTGATTGGATAAAATGCCAGTAATGTTTGTGTATTTAGTGGTCAAAAACTGGTGGTAGCTTGAACCGATAATACATCCCGTCGCTCCCGGTGTCTAATTGTCTCTTGTCGATAATACATTCCGTCAGACTAGGAACCTAATTATTTCAAGCTGATAATACATCCCGTCGCTGCCACAGGGTTAATGAGTAGGCTTTTAAGTGATTTGCAGAAATTTTCAGAAAATCCAAGATATCCACCAGAAAAATTGACCAATCAAAATTCTGTATACATGTTCTGAAACATACCAGCGTACTATCCTGCCAGCTAAGTCTGGTTGAAATTGTTCAAGTAGTTAATGACGAGTAGCGCTTTAAACGATTTCCCGCAATTTTTTTCGGAAAATTCAAGATGGCCACTGAGAAAGTTGACCAATCAAAATTCTGTATATAACTTCTGAAGCCTACCCCATAGGGTCCTTCTAACCAAATTAGGTTGAAATTCGCCAAGTGAGGGGTAGCATTTTTAAGCAAAAGTTGATGGACGGACAGACGGACACCGACCAGATGGACGACGGACTGTCGCCATGCCATAAGCTCACTTGGCCATTCTGGCCAGGTGAACTAACAAGAGGCCCAAGGGACCTGTATCGCTCACCTGGAATTGTTGGCCACTGGCTCAACCGGACAAAACAAGATGACCACTGGAAATATTTACCAATCTAATTTTTGTGAAGAAGGTTTAGACAAGTTTGATTAAAATTTGTCCAGTGGTTAAAGTAGTCTTTTAATGATTTTCTCAGAAATGTGCAGAAAATGTCCGTGAAAATCGCTAAATTTTGATTGATTCATGGTGGACATATTTTTTTGATGTATCAACTTTAATGGCATTTAGGACCTAATCATATCTCCCAAATTTCGGCCTGATCGTTCAGCGATTCTCAAGAAGTAATTTTCACGATAACTAGGTCATCCAAGATGGTCATTTAAGCATTTGGCCAATCAGGCTCCCTCAAACAAAGTTGGTTCTGCTATTGCTCCAGATGACGTTTCATGAATTTTGAATCAATACCCACATGTGGTTTTTGAGAAGATTTTTAGACGTTTAAAAAATTTGGCCAAAATCCAAGCTGGCTGACAGCCAAATTGGATGATCGACTTCCTTTGAACTATTCCCTAAGGATGCTGCCTGTCATGTATACATGTACTTGAAATTGGCCCAGTGGTTTTCGAGAAGACATTTTAAATTTCCCATTGCCTTAGTATGGGAGTTTTTGGTGGGAAAAAGATCCAAGATGACCGCCAAACTGTTTATCCGACAGATTTGAAAATGGTAAATTTGACATCAGAATACCCACAAACCTATAGAAAACATCCATCAAATAAAAATATCCAATATGGCCGACAAACATGTTACATTTTGATTGGTTATGGCAGCCTTTTGTTTTAAGTATAAACTTCCATTGAATAAACTTTAATGGCCCTTTGTCCCTAATCATATGTGCCAAATTTTGGTTCGATCCATTCAGCGGTTCTGGAGAAGTTGTTTTCGCTAAAACTAGGTCATCCACGACGGCTGCCGAACCATTTGGCTAATCAAGTTCCCTTGAACAAACTAGGGTCAGCTCTTGCCCTAGATCATATTTCATGAGGTTTGCATCGATCCCCCAAGCGGTTTCAGAGAGGATTTTTAAAGATGTTTCTAAAAATTGGTCAAAATTCATAATGGCTGCTGGCCAAATTGGTCGAACAGCTTCGTTTGAACAAACTTGGATCCCTAAGGATGCTTCCTGCCAAAAATATAATTAAAATCGGCCAAGTGGTTCTTGAGAAGTCGTTTAAAAGAAAAGTTGACGGACGACGGAGGGACACATGGTGGACGGTCGCCATGGCATAAGCTCACTTGGTCTTTCAGGCCAGGTGAGCTAAAAATAGTATTTTCTTGGTCTGCAAATGAGCGTTTCTCAAGCCAACTACAGAAGCTGGTTTTGGTTTATTAGCTTCAGTGTTAAACGGTTAATTCATACCAGGTGTCAATGTAAATGCTTGTGGACGAGGGTGGAGATGGGGGTAATAAAGTTGTGGCTCGGCAGCTGCCGTCCAGCACTAGTTCCCCACCACCCCCAAGATGACCGCCGGATTTCTGTATATACGTCTGGAAGTCTACCACTATAAGGTTATTCCAGCTAAATTTGATTGAAATCCGCCAAGTGGTTAATGAGGATTTATTACGATCCATTCATCAATAACGGAGGAGTAGGGATTTTACAATTTAAGGGTGGGGGAACACTTCTAAAACCAACCAGGAAAGTGAATCGAAAATCTGGCATCTGTAATGATGTCAAGAGTTACCCATAGAATACAACACTAAAGTGTTATCAGGATCTGTTCATCAAAAACAGGGAAGCGATTACAAATTTTACGGATGCCCAACAGTTTTACAAACCAGCAGAGCAGTGAAGGCTCTGTTACAATGTTGGTACTTATCCCTAGAATAGGTGTGTGAAGCTTCAGCGAGATTGGATAAGAACTGAAGGAGTATTAACCAGGGCTGGGGTCAAATACAAAAGTATTTGTATTTGAAGTAATTTAAATACATTTCTCAGGTATCTGAAAGTATTTGAATTTGAAAAGTGTTTAAGGCAAAAGCATTTGTGTTTGTATTTTAATACATTGTCAATGTATTTGAGTATTTTCAAATACTTTTCAAAAAACTTGTCTATTTCTGATAAATTCTTACATTCAAATGTACATGCACAGTGCAAATTAAAATTTAATACAGATTTCTCATATACGCTGTAACTCTGCATGACATATTCTGCTGAATATTTTATAATTAATTTGGCTGGAAAGAGTTGTTGCCTTAAGAAGCAACAACATCCAGTGAAATCTTTGTAAAAATAATCAATAGTATGGTTTGAAATGTAGTTGCTAGGGATTCGGCGTTAAAAATATGACCCAATAATAGTACAATGATATTTTTATTATAAAAACACAAGACTACATCTGATTAAGAATAGAGATAATTAATCCTTTTATAAATAGTTAGAAATTGCCTTGAAATTCTTTTTAAAATTCTTTTTCATACACTTCAAACATGTCATCATAAATTTTCAGTTTTTAAAGAAAATGGGAGTGAAATCTTAAGAATATTTTGAAAATAACTTAGCTTAACCCTTTAACACCAAAATCATCCAAAAACAGCTTCTGCCATGGTCTTGAGGAAATGTCAATTTTCAGACCAAGAAGACTATTTTTGAAAATTTACCACTGGAAAGACTGGCTTGATAACCGAGCCAGTCATTCCAGTGGTAAATTTTCAAAAATAGTCTTCTCTTGGTCTGCAAAAGAAGATTGAATTGTTATTCCAATGGTAAATTTTCAAAAATAGTCTTCTCTTGGTCTGCAAATGAAGATTGACGTTTTCTTGAACAAATTCGAGGGTTAAAGAGGTAAAGTGTTGTGGTCGTAGGCAGCAACAACTTTCAGTCAAATGCTTTTCAAAATATTCACATGATTTTCTCTGTTTTATGTACGCCGCATTATCAATGCATATAGAATGAAATGAGCTTTGGTACCAGTCTGTCCTTTGCTTGCTGTTACATGTCAATTCCTTAAACCTAACACACATATCAGCAAAAAACAGCTTTTGCAGTGGTCTTGAGAAATGTCCATTTGCAGACCAAGAGAATATTTGTGAAAATTTAGCACCGGAATGACTGGCTCAATAACTGAGCCAGTCATCCCAGTGGTAAGTTTTCAAAAATAGTCTTCTCTCGTTCTACAAATGGACATCTGCTAATGAAATTTGAAATTTTCTGAACAAATTCGAGGGTCAAAGGGTTAAACCAATGTATAGCACTGTACTGCTGCTCTAACTGAATCCTCCTGACTGAGTCTTGTATACTGGTTTAATTCTCAAATTCTTATCAGTAATAGAATGGGCAATTATCTCCTTTCAAGGCAAGCTAGGTAGAGCTGGTCAGGTTATAACAACACCTCCATTTTGTAACACAACAAAAATACTAAGCCACTCAATTCACTGTTTGCTAAAAGTCACCTGACTTAGATATCTCAGAAAATTTTAACCTATTCATTCCCATGGTGTAGGTTCCCTTGAAACAAGTTTAGCAGAGATACATCCCTCCATTGGGTAGTCTTGATAGTATCTCTTTAACTCTAAAGCAGTCATTGCTCTAGGGAACCGGTTCCTCTATTCCTATAGAGAACATATAAACGAGTCTGTGAGCATGCGCACTTATGCTACTATGCATGCGACAGAGTCCAAGCCGTCATTAATTAATTAATTTTCTGTATTACGGGAAACACCTAACTTTTATCTCAACAAATCCTATTCATTCCATAATCTTGTGGAGCTACATCCACATTTGCTTTTCATGAACCACAGTACAAGTGGTCTTTGTTGAATAAGTCATAGTACTTATGTAAAATGGTTATAATTTACGTGAATATGAGCAGAAAGTTCGTTGTGACCAAGTTGAAAGAAAATGGCGCCAGCTTCACATTACAAGCCAGGGGAAGTCAATAACTCTGATCCTATTTTAGCCACGAGGCTCCGTTCCTACGAAAGGTATACTATATACCGGTTTGGAACATCTCCTACGAAAGGTATCCTACATAACATATGTAACATACCGGTTGGGAAGTTAGTGGATCAATTAAGAGTTTTGACTAGGTACGTATTTCCGAGCGTCATTCTTTCCTACATAAGGTATACTACATACCGGTTTGGATCGAATCCTACATAAGGTATCCTACATAACTATGTAATATACCGGTTGGGAAGTTATTGGATCTATTAAGAATGTGACAGTGGTGCAAACAGGCGTGGTGGACCGGATGAACACCACAAGGATACACCACGATCATCCCCTGAAGAAAAGCGAGTGGTCCTTCTAAGGACCGTTACTAACCAACTAACATGAAACTCGCAATTACTTCATGATGATCAATCAGTCATGTCAGTCGTATTACAATAAAGACGAGACCATCGTATTAATTCGCGATTCGGTGTTCGCTTTCAATTGGCGGCGTTTTTGCAGGCTAATTTAACATTACTAGCAATGGGCCATGAAACCTTTTTACCTTTTATTTAATATCTTATAAAAATTACTCGAGATTTTATGTTTTCTAATACCTGGCGGGGTTAGTCGACGCAAGTATTTTTTATGGCCGTAGTTTCATGAAAAATGTAAACATTGCGTTGCTATGGGATATCCTCTTTAGCGTGTCGTAAATTGGCAAATGTTTGACGATCTCGGAATGCCCGGATGTTCAAAATTACGATACTGAATTGAATCCTCGTAATCACATAACCCGCTTTTGTTAGATAGGCTATTAAGCCTGTGCCAGATTATCAGGTTCACTTGATTTGTAAATCTAGGGAGAAACTTGCGTTCACTTGATTTCTAAATCTAGCGTTAAAACTTATTATATATATATTACTGGGTATATTGTAATGTGAACCTAAAATGATCTAAAACGTAATGCGATGTTCTAGAAAAATTGCATGAACGGCCGATAATTAAACTGGGTAGCCAGCGTCTATTGTTAGCGAGCCGGACAGTGGCAAAGTAAATCTCCGTTTGGAGGCGCTGACGAGAAGCGTAGATCTCATTGCCGAATTTCCGATTCCAGGATATCTATATCCGAGTACTCGCTTAACCTACTTCATTAAAATTTAATCTGGTCAGATAATATCACGTGATTTATATATCATGTGATTATCACGTGATTCTGATTTATATATTATAAAGACGACATTTATGTCAAGTTAGGATTAATTTTGATGGAAAAAACAATCTTTATTAAAGGATACGCAATATTTAGGCTGCTCAATTTAATAATTTCACTTCTGCGAATGATGTTTTGAGGTATACATTAAGCATAGCCGCGAGGTGACAAGATTTGTGAAGGGTTTTTTCGTGGTATCTTCAGACGTTAAGATGTTTAAAAATTCAGAGGAAAATAAGTTTTATCCTTGTATATAGTGCGCGCAAATTTTTTAGAACATGTAAATTGAGCATAAATGTGCGACCTATTTATGGATTTTTAAGTAAATACGCCACTCCCATATTTGCTGGTACTCATTCAGAGTCAACTTATTTCAGTTGCAACTTATGACTAATAACTTCGAGAGTTAAATGGTTAATATTTTGATAGTAAACGCTACAAACTTTGATGACCAAGTTTTACTATATCAGAGATGTGTGTTGATCTCAGTGTTTTAGTAGCAAGCATAGCCTTTGGATCAGGAAAGTTCTTGACTATCAGCCACTTTTATTAGCCCTAAGATGGGTTTTTTCCCTACTTAATGTATAATCTAATCTCTCATCATTTTGTAAATTCTTTCTGCGGGTACTTAACTTGGGTGAAATTGGATATATAGAGCACGTACCCAGGCTATGAGGGATCATTCTATCGGCTCTCAATCGATTAATTGTTATAGTCAAATATAACATTCTGCTTGCAAATGGACTATTACTTGTGGAAATCATCTGAAAGTCTAGAAGAGGGGGAGAACTAACCTAGTTAGAAAAATTTTCTCTCTAAGGGGTGTGTAAACTGAAATGTTGGTCTGAACATGTTGTTTCCACACCATCTCTTAAAACATTCGAAAATGGTTTAGGTAGGCTTTGGCATAGTCAAGCCAATGTATGACTACACCGTACACGCAACCCATGACTAGAAGTGACGGCACAGGCATGGAGATAAATGAAGAAGAGATGACCATGAGGCCTAATTGTCCTGTGCTCAGTATTATTACCTAGATTATAACTCAATTTTTATGGCATAGCAACTGATTATAATTAAACTTCTGGTTTAGGTATGCCAAATCAAATCACTTCTGGTGTTTTGCTGGTATTGTTTGTTTCTAAATCACTTGACAGTTTAAATGCCCTATTTCAGGGGCTCTTATTTTGGATTCTTTAATTCTTTATTAGTTGCTCTTAGTGCAATGGCTGAACCATCCAATTATCCTCATCCTTCGAAACCTTGTGTACACCCAACTCTTCGCATTTATCTTCTAGGAATAATTTAATTTTTTCTTATGATCCTAGCAGTGCTTTTGTCATTTTGATTTCACTAGATTTCGTTTTGCTCCTGAATCTTCTCATGTATTACACTCTAACTATCAGCCTCCATCTTTCGACTAATATCAATCTGCAAATAAGTGCGTCAGACTTTATTATTTTAATTGTGAATAGTGGTTTGCTATCTTTTAGTATCATATCTGGCCTGATTTATTTTTAACATAGTTTTTCAGTCTTTCTTTTCTGTCAGTAGGATCCCTCGCCATGATGAAGCATATCTATGGGTGAATGTAAGCTTGTCACAATAACAAAATCTTTTGTGTCTTATCAAGATTTACACCGCTCCTTTCTCGAGTTCAGTAGAAATTTTGATCTTTTTATTTGTCTAGGGATATATCTATTTCTATTATTGTCATATGGAGAGGTCTCAGCCTTATCTATTCAAGCCTATTTTTTATTCTTCTAAATTTCCCAGGCATTATTAAATAAATTCCTCAAGGGGGCCTAACCAAGATGATTGGATTATTGCCTTTGCATGGATTGTGGAATATGGTTTTTTCCTTTCACCCTTCTGTGTAGTTTCAGTCCTTTGTCCTTATCCATCATTGATCTGGTCACAGGTTTGATGGACTTCTTTCCTGTTTAATCATCTGATAAAGATATTAACAATTGGGCTCATATCATACTAGCTTTGTTTTAAAATTAGATTTGTAAAATAAGATTCTGCAGGTTTATTCTGGTCCTAGCTGTCATGCTAAAGCGCTTCTATATAATCTCTACTCTATCAGGGGTGGGATGGGTATAGCTAGCCTCATGCATGTCTTAGGTAGCAGATTTCCTACATATAAGGTACAATCAATGTAGTCATTGAATCCCCCTTTTTTCTATCAAACCATGTTGGTCTCCTTTGACATTAGTCCTGCTTCTGTTCCTGATCAATAATTTTCTGCTCTTTTCAAGTAGGATACAGTGGAGGAATGGCAGAATCCAGACTTTAAGGATTATGAGGTGCTGGCAGATCATCTTTTATAGGGTCTCGGCTCTTATCTTCAACTCATATATTTATCCTTTTCTGACAACTTCCAAAAAATTTACACTTCATGATTTAATACTAATTCTGTTGTATATTTTGGAATTATTTTGTCTGGAACCCATGGCTGCTTTGATACTGTTTGAGACAAAAATTACTTAGTCAATCGTTTTATATTCAACTCTTTTCCAACTATGTTGTCTCAGAAATGGAGTTCATCGATGAAAGGAATAATATGGACATGGAGTCATTTTGCCTAGTC
>JAVVLW010001228.1:0-14019 GCA_034401795.1 Chaetoderma sp. LZ-2023a
TTGTATTTAGCATGTAGTGCTTGAATGGTATAGATGTTTGTGGTGTGATACACCTAGACTATTTATCATCCAATCAGCGCCATTTTCATAATGGATAAATTAGGCGAGTATAGGAACATATTAGCCAAGTTTCATCTAAATCGCTCCAGAAATGACAAAATGTGCCACCATTATTGACAAGACAGACGACCGGAAAATCGGATGGATCGCTATAGCTCAGCTGACTGACAAATCAGCCGAGTTAAAAGCCCATTTTCATCCAAAATCTTGGACCTATAAATTGTGAATCCTTCAAAAGGCACATCTACCCATTATAAAGAAGCCACCTGCCAAGTTTTATTAAATTATTTTAAGCGAATCTGTATGATAGGCTGTTTACGAGAATATTGACAAAAAACTTGAGTTTTTGCATTAAATGCCAATTTCCACCTAACATCTTGGACTCATAAAGGCGAATCTTTCTGTGTATCATAAGTGAGGCATATTTACCCAGTTTCATTAACATATTTTAAGCGGTTCTGCATCATATGCTGTTTACAAGATATTGTGGATGGACTCATGGACACTGGACAGACGGACGGACACAGTGATTACTATATTGGCTACTGCACCTTCCGGTGTGGGGCCTTAATAACAAAACATGCCACCACTGTAGGTGATGTACAGTAGAGTTCAGAAATAACACATGTTAGTTTCGTACAATTTTGAACACGACGCAAGAAATGTTATTTTGAATATTTTGCACATAATTGGATTGGCAGATATTGCTCCCTAAGGCAGCAATGTCTTCCAATCCAATTATGTGCAAATTATTCAACAGTACGCGTTAGCTTTTCCTGATCTGTACCGTAGTTTAGCTAATTGATAGGTTGGCTGATCTACAGGTATCTATATAACAATTGTCCATGGCAATTGTTGTGGAACAAGAGACATAATGTGTAGACACAGTGAGATTTATATATATATATATATATATATATATATATATATATATATATATATATATATATATGATGTAAAATGCTGAGGTACAGCGTAATAAATACAATGATGTTTATCGGCTTACTTCAAGGGCTGTATGATGCTGTCTGCATCGCTGAAATTATTATCACCTTCCATGATAGCTTGATGTCACAGGTGTTTGTCACCTGTACACGTCAGTGAATCATGCCATAAATTGGCCCGCGTGACAATAAAAGCACTGACATCTGGAAAACAACCAATACAATTTTTATATCAAATGAAGATATATAACAAGAGGCCCAAGGGGCCTGTATCGCTCACTGGGAACATAGGCACTTCGACTAGAAAGGCCATCGACTATAAGTAGAACCCTAAGGCTATGGCCACAATTGCAACAAGGATGCACCCTACCAAATTTGGTTAAAATCGGTCCAGTGGTTCGAGCAAACATGTTCAATTTCACATTGCTTTACTATGGGAGTTTTTGGTGGGAAAGAAAGTCCAAGATGGCCACCAACTTTCGAAAGTGGCAAATCTGAAATCAGCATACCCAAAATCCTTAAACAAGAGGCCAAATTGGCCTATATAGCTCACCTGAAACATAGGCATTTTGACTAAGAAAGGTTATCGCTTATGAGTAGAGCACCACGGTTTGGCTAGAATTGCAACAAGAAGACATGTATATCGGCAAATTTAGTTAAAATCGGTCCAGAAGTTCCAGAGAAGACATTTTAAATTTCCTATTGCCCGTTGGGAGCTTTTGGTGGGAAAATGATCCAAGATGGTCGTCAAACCGGGGACAAATTTGAAATCAGCATACCTAAAAAGCTACATAAAATCAAATTAAACTTTAAAATCCATCAAATAAAACAATCCAATATGGCCACCAAACACACTACATATTGATTGGCCCATGGCGGCCATGTTTGTTGATGTATCAACTTCTATTGAACAAACCTTAATCGCCCTATAGTCCCTAATCATATCTTCCAGGTTATGGCCTGATTCGCTTAGTAGTTCTGGAGATGTTTTCACGAAAACTAGGTAATTCAAGGTATTCATGATATAATAGGTGTCCTAAGGCTACTTTTAACTATGTATGATTACTGCGTTTCTGCGGTTGTAGTAGTAGACACACCACACACCTGCAATCAGTCCTTCTTCGAATATGACAACCAGTTTGTCTGTGTCTTGCCCGTAGCCAAAATTTTTAGCTTCCGTAAGTTCATTCTTGATCCAAGTGTACAAGTCCTGTTTTCTTGAGGTAACAGATAATAGATTTATACAATGACATTCTCTTCTGGCTTTATATTTTCTGGCTCCCAGTAGGGCGAATTCCAAGGCTCTCTGTCTTGGTGTGTCTTCTGGCATCCTAAGCACACGGCCAACCATAGACCATCTTTGCTGGGCGAATTTTATGGACAGCGTCGATGTATTACACATCTTGTAGTGTGCATCATTGGAAATTATGCAGTCTGGCCAGTGGCCATCTAGAGCTGCCCAGCTGTTAGTTAGACACCATCAAGGATATGCAGGTTGTGTTGTATAAACGTAGTCTTTATGTCAAGGGTTTTGGTGATCTATGAATCCATAACTTCCAGAAGGACTGGAAGGCTATGTTCCCCATGACGTAACATGCAGTGATGTCAGTAGTATTGCAGAGCAGTGACCCCCGGATTTTTACTTTTCCTCCGTGGTTCCTCGCCACAAAGTGGATTGTCACTTTCTTTAGTTTCATGCTTTGTCAATAGGTATATGTTGGTGAACACTGTTTTCGATTTATTCATAGAGATTCTCAGTTTTAGTTTGCTTGCACCTATAGAGAGTAGTTTGCTAAAGTGTTTTTTCCTCGTCTATGATGTCCACATTGTCTGCATATTTGATCTCTATCTAGTGGCGTATGACCATTGGGGGAGTGGGGTAGGGGGGGGGGGGGGGGGGGGGGGGGGGGCGGGGTGTGTGTGTTTGGTCTTGTGGAATCCTCCCACACAGATTTCAATGCAGCAGGTGAAAAGCACAGGGGATAGTGCATTTCCCTGTGGGGAGTCGATTAATGTTGCAAACTCTGCAGACTTCAGTCTTGACCCGTATACTGAGCTTGGTGTCTCCAAGCAGTCGACTCACTAGTCGCAGGTCATCTTTATTGCAACTGGTCTGGTGCACTACATCTAGGATCTTTGTCAAAAAGTAAAATCACTTGTAATGCAACTCCTATGAAACCGTTAGACAGAGCTCTAACAAATTATATGTGAGTTACCCATATGATTGCGAAATGCAAGAGGCCATTTACATTTGGCTCAGTCCCCAAGGGGCTGGGGAGGGGTCAAAAGCCCAAATTTTAACCTGCGGAAATTGATTGTAATGCATCTCCTCCGAAACTGTTAGTCAGAATTTAAAGAAATTTGGTATGTGAGTTACCCATATCAATGTTGAGTACATGAGCACATTTACATTTGCTCGTGCCGCTATTTCAATTTCGCAACTCAAAAAATTATATTAATTTATATGGAATGAAATCATCATATGTTAAGATTTATTTTGTTTCATTATATATAGGCTCACAGTTTAAGCCTCTAAAAGTATATAATTTAAACAATTTTATTTTCAGTAATTTTGCTGTAAATATGCACCTTTAAATGGTTAACTGGATTAAAACCACCAAACGTTAAATTGCAAAGAAAGGCAAAATCTTCCACAGTATCTGTAAGTAACAGCATGTCCTGTTCTCTTTGTTATGTGCTTTTGATTAGGACAGCTAACATCAATTCACATATAAGTGAGCCAATTCACAGATGTAAGTGAGCTGATAAAGACCAAAGAAGGCTATTGACAGAGGTCAAACCAACCATCTTCCTATAGCGGACAAACTTAAATATGGTGTACGGCCTTGTGGAATGAAACTAGTGTACCCGAAGGCTGTTAAGTATTTTGAAATTAATTTGACTGTAAAACGCTGTTACTGCTATATGAAGTATAAACAGCTTTCAATAGAGGAGCAATCAGAGATTGCGTACCTTCGTCCTCCCATTTTTGTCACACTGTAAAAATGGTTCCAGATCCCACCCACCATCCCTCCCACAACACCCTAGGCTTGCGCGATTATTGCTTTCAGTAATCATGATTGATTATTTAATAATAATCGCGATTACTCGATTAATCAGCTTGAGTACCAATTACCCAGTTATAACAGCAAAAAAGCATATCAATGACGAAAGCTGCAATAATGTTGAGAAAGGTCGATTTGCAGGCCAAGAGAAGACTATTTTTGAAAATGTGTCACTGGAATGCCTGGCTCTGAGCCAGTCATTCCAGTGATACAGTTTCAAAAACAGTCTTCTCTTGGCCTCCAAATGGACATGCATTTGCTGAGCAAAATGTAAATTTCCATGCCCGATCGCAATAAAGAATAATTAAAAGGTAGGTTTTGAAATATTTTATGCTGGAGAATTATTCATGATTATTCGATTATTTAATTTTTAATCATAAAAAATTCACGATTTAAAAAATAATCGCGATTTTCGATTTAATCACATAATCGCGCAAGCCTACCACACCCAACCACCCACGGATGTAAAATGAGAACAAGACGCTCACCTGGACCATTAGCATTTGAAGCATTTGCATTTAAATATACATGATTCGCTACATTAAAAAAGATGGAAAAAAATGTTCACAGGAAAAAATCTACCAATCAAAATTCTAGCGCCTATGATCATAGGATCATTTTAGCCAAGTTTGGTTGACATTGCTCAAAGTCATAAGGGGAACAAGCAATTTGACTATTTCCAGTAAATTTGTAATATAAGAGGCCCAAAGGGCCTGCATCGCTCACCTGGACCATAGACATCTCAACTAGAATGGTCATTAACAATAAGTTGAACTCTAATGAGTTGAGCTGACTTATAACAAGAAAACAGAGGCCATGATGCTTTATGTACCAACTTCTCTTGAACAAACTTTAATGGCCCTTAGTCATCAATATCATATCTCCCAAATTCTGGCCCACTCCGTTCAATGGCTCTGGCGACGAAGTTGCTTTCATGAAAACCAGGCCATCCAAGATGGCTGCCCAACCACCTGGCAAATCAAGTTCACTTGAACAAACTTGGTTCAGCTCGTGCCCTAAATGATATTTAATGAGTTGAATCAACTCAAAACAGTTTCGGAGATTTCTAAAAAATCCGCTGAAATCCACGATGGCCGCCGTCCCAATTGGCCGATCGGTTTCATTTGAACAAACTGGGATCCGTATTCCCTAAGGATGATTCCTGCCAAATATAATTGAAATCAGCCTAGTAGTTCTCGAGAAGACATTTGAAAGTTCCCATTGCTTTAGTATGGGCACCTTTGGCAGGAAAATAATCCAAGATGGCCACCAAACCATCTTTCAGACAGTTTCGAAAATGGCAAACAATACCCATCAAATAAAAAAATCCAATATGGCCACCAAACACGCTACATTTTGATTGGCCCATGGTGGCCATGTTTTTTGACGGATCAACTTCCCTTGAACAAACTTTAATGGCCCTTAGTCCCCAATCATATCTCCCAAATTTCGGCCTGATCCCTTAAGTGGTTATGGAGAAGATGTTTTCGGGAAAACTAGGTCATCCAAGATGGCCATCGAACCATTTGGTCAATCAAACTTGGCTTAGCTCTTTCTCTAGATGATGTTTCATGAGTTTTGAATCGATTCCCCAAGCGGTTTCTGAGAAGATTTTTAAAGATGTTTCCTAAAATTGGCCAAAATCCAAGATGGCCACCAGCCAAATTGGTCGATTGGCTTCATTTGAACAAACTTGGATCCCTATGCCCTAAGGATGCCTCCTGCCAAATATAATTGAAATCAGCTCAGTGGTTCTTGAGAAGTCGTTTAAAGGCAAAGTTGACGGACGACGGATGGACAAACGATGGACGGTCACCACAGCATAAGCTCACTTGGCCTTTCAGACCTGGTGAGCTAAAAAATGTATGTTTTTAGTCAAAAAATTTGATGAATCAAAATTCTGAATTGCAGTTCTAGATCCTATGGTCATAGGATTCTTTCAGCCAAATTTGGTTCAAATCGGTCAGAATGGTAAGGAGAAGAAATTTGACAATTTGCAGTACATTTTTCATAAAATCTAGGATTTTCACCCAAAAAATTCATGAATCAAAATTCCAAATGGATGATCTGGAGCCTATTACCATAGGGTATATCCAGCCAAATTTGGTTAAGATCGGACAAGTGGTTAATGAGGAGTAGTGTTTTAAAGCAAAAGTTAATGGAAGACGGATGGACGACGGACAGTCGCCATGGCATAAGTTCACTTGGCCCTTTGGGCCACGTAAACTAATAATGAATGCAGCATAAATAATTGAATATCTTATCTCAACAACAAAATTGACATGGTCTAGATCCATCCTTGTCTTTCCAGTTTAATTTAATCATCCCGGGGGTCAAATTTGCTCGGCCGAAATTGCATGATTTGAGGCAAAAGGGTGTGTACTACATCATCTTTTACAATGGCTGTCCACATGAAATTTTATAAAATTCATCAACAATGAGGTAAAAAGCTAAATAACATGAGATATATGATATATTTAATAGGATTTAAAGTGCGAACGAATGGATAAGTATATTATATGAAGTAATAACCCGAGTTTGTGTCAAATATTGTAGCCAAAGTCAACTAAGAGGTGCGCAACCAAGCGGTGGGAGAGTTCTCCAACTTTTGAACATATAAATTACTCTGACTGTCCCCAACGCGTCAGTCTGTCCAAATATCTGTCACCGGGGTGGGTTGAGTTAGAGCAGACTCAGACTAGTTTAAGGATTGTGCTGTGGAGTTGGTAGTTGTGTTGTATGGTGGTCTGTCTTCTGGAGATGGACAGGACGTCGCATTTTGCGGGGCGAAACTCCATCTTCCATTTTCGCTCTCATGCGGCTAACTTGTCCAGATCTTCCTGCAGGATTTGGCAGTCTGTATTATCTTTCATATAGATGACTGCATAATCAGCAAAGAGTCTGACCTTTGATGCAAGGCCTTGTTACAGACTCTGTGCTCAAAGCATAAACATTGACATCAATTCACCGCCTCACTAGATTAACAAGAGTTTTAGCGAAACTCAACATACGCCCGCAAACATACTTGTTTGAGGAATGATAAATGTGAATAATTAGTCTGTTTGAATCTTAAGCTTTGTAGAGGAGATAACACCAGTTGGTGTATGCAAGGGAGATAACTCTGGCAATTATGGGGGGATTTTGCGGAAAGGAAATCATGACACTTCGTCTATACTTAACACATCTGCCGACAAAAAAAATTGAAAATGTATAGGTTCAAAAGTCTTCAAGATCTGGGCCGGACAAGAAAATTTTGTAGAATTTTAATTTTTCAAGGGAGATAACTCTCACGAATATGCAAGGATTTTGTCGAAAGGAAATCAGGAGACTTCGTCTATACCTAACACATCTGCCGGAAAAAAAATTGCGAGTGTAGGTTCAAAACTCTTCGAGATCTGGCCAGGAAAAGAAAATTTGGACAAATTTTAATCATTCAAGGGAGATAACTCCCGCAAATTTATGAGGATTTTGCCAAAATGAAATCATGACTCCCGCGAATATGGGCGGATCATGCCAAAACAAAATCATGGCACTTCAGCTATACGTACCACATCTTTTGAACAAAAATTTGTGAGTGTGGGTTCAAAACTCTTCGAAAATTTTAATCTTTCAAGGGAGATAACTCTGGCGAATATGGGCAGATCTTGCCGAACCAAAATCATGACACTTCGCCTATAAATAACACATCTGAAAAAAAATTGTGAGTGTAGGTTCAAAACTCTGAGATCTGTACCGGACAAGAAAATTTTGACAAATCTTAAGATTTCAAGGGAGATAATTCCAGCGAATATGGGAGGATTTTGCCGAATCGAAATCATGACACTTCGTCTATAGGTAATATATCTGCTGAAAAATAATTGTGACTGTAGGTTCAAAACTCTTCGAGATCTGTTCCGGACAAGAAAATTTTGACAAATTTTAAGCTTTCAAGGGAGATAACTCTAGCGAATATGGGAGGATTTTGCCGAATCGAAATCATGACACTTCGTCTATAGGTAATATATCTGCTGAAAAAAATTTGTGAGCTTAGGTTCAAAACTCTTCGAGATCTGCTCCGGACAAGAATCAGACGGACGGACGCACGGACGGATGGCAAACGCCATCACATAATACGACCCCGCTTTGCGCGGGCGTATAAAAATTACGAGATTACACCACCCTCAAAAACACATGACGCAGTAGGCAGAATCAATCTGTAGGATAGATGGCCCGTATTTCAGATCTCTGTTCAATATGGAGTTTCGCCTTTTCTCCATAAAACCTCCATGAACTTTATGGAGCTTATATGGAGATCTCATGGAGGTGAATTCATCTCCTTAAAGTTATGAAATTAACACGGAAAAGCTATGGAGAATTTAATTTCTCATATGGAAATATTATGGAGTTGTGGACATTTTTTTTAGTCAAAAAGATGCAGAGATTTAATGGAGTTCAGGACATAGCTATTTTTTCATATGGAGAAATGACGGAGAATGGACTTAGTATATTTTGACCAAATTTGTCACACTATTTACAGCTAAATAGGCTTATTAAAAAAATATCATTGCTGAACGATGTTATTGTCTAAGATGCAAACCAACTCATTCTTTAGTAGTTTATGGTGGACTATTCAACAGTTTATGCCCAGAGGTACATACCTACAGTCACCAAATTTGGGGAAAATGCATAACCAACCCATTCTTTAGTAGTTTATGGTGGACTATTCAATAGTTTATGCCCAGAGGTACATACCTACAGTCACCAAGTTTGGGGAAAATGCATAACGAAGTTATCATTTTACCAAATGTCCCATACATTTTGACCCCTGAAAAATAATGGCAGTAGATCTGTAATAACTTATTATACATGTATTGAGTGCAACATGATTCTCAGTAACTTGCTAGATATTATGATTCTAATATTAACAACAACGTGACTAAGCTTAGAATTAATTTATTGAATAAAAAACAATAAGCATTAACTTTATAAGGTCCACACATTGTACCTGTATATACCAAGTTTGGTCCCCAAATGAAATTAGTCATGTGGATAGTACCCCTGCATAGTACACAACACTATCATAAAATTGTCTCAATATCTGCTGAGGAGTTGTTGAAAAGGGATGGTACATAAAACAAGAATTCCGCGGAATTAAATGTCTCGCCTGTCTCGTGTTTGTCACAGTAGCATTGACCTTGTGACCTCCCTGTTATCATGCTGCTTCTTAACATTATAGGTAACCATGTATTCAAGTTTAGTTCCAATACGATTAACCGAACCTGAAATATAAATGATTTGCGGAATGGAAAAACAAGGTTGAAAAAGCAGAGGTCCAATAGCAATATTAGAATAGCCTTGACCTTTGACCTGGTGACACCATCCTGTATCCTCTTGGCATAAATAAACGTGTACCAAAGTTGTGCTCCATTAGGGTTAAGCAGTCCCAAAATATAACCAGATAAGATAAGCCTAAAAAATTTACTTTGAAGAATAACAAAGTTTTGTAGAGGTCAGAATGACCTTGACCTTGGATGTTGTGACTTCAGTATCAACATGCTGCTTCCTAACATTATAGGTAACAATGCATCCAAGTTTAGTTCCAATAGGATTAACCAATCCTGACAGATAAGCTAAGAAGTTTTGTTAAACGCAAAAACTTAACATTGAATTTTGTATCAAGGTCACACTGACCTTGACCTTTGACTGTGACCTCATTATCATCATGCTGCTTCCTAATAGTATAGGCAACTACATAGCCAAGTTTAGTTGCAATAGGCTTAACCAAGCCTGAAATATACGCTGAAGTTTAGCTAAACGCAAAAAATTAATGTTGAACCAGAGCTCCGCAAACGGCGCATAATACCCCGCCATGATGACAAGCCAATGAATGAGAGCTTTCAGAAAATATTTATTTCTTCCTCAGCCCCATCAGACCAGCAATCCTGATGAAGTGCTGAAGCGATTCGCTAAACAGTCCAGGAGGTATCATCCGGAAACCAATTTTCAAGATGGCTGCCGCTGACTGGTGGCCATATTAGATTTCGGATTATCGTAAATTTTGATACATGTAGGTTTCTTCTCCACACCTAGTCCAACTACCCTATGAAATTTCAAAGGGATCCGATAAACGGTAACAGAGTTATCAATTGGAAACCAATTTTGAGGAAGGCCACCGGTGGCTGGCAGCCATTTTGGAGTTTGTATCATTGTCAATCTCGATAGGTTTCTTCCCCAGAGGTGGTCGAACCACCCTATGAAATTTCATAGCGATTCGATAAACGATAATGGAGTTATCATCTGGAAACCAATTTTCAAGATGGCCACCGGTGGCTGGTGGCCATCTTGGATTTCGGATCATTGTTGATTTCGATAGGTTTCTTCCTCAGACCTAGTCCAACCACTCTATGAAGGTTCAACGCGATCCGATAAACGGTAACGGAGTTATCATCGAGAAAACAATTTTCAAGATGACTACCGGTGGTTGGCGGCCATCTTGGATTTCGGATCATTGTCAATTTCGATACGTTTCTTCCCCAGACCTAGTCCAAACACTCTGAAGATTCAAAGCGATCCGATAAACGGTAACAGAGTTATCATCCGGAAACCAATTTTCAAGATGGCTGCCTGTGGCTGGCGGCCATCTTGAATTTCGGATCATCATCGATTCCAATAGGTTTCTTCTGCAGACCTAGTCCAACCACTCTATGAAGTTTTAAAACGATCCGATAAACGGTAACAGAGTTATCATCCGGAAACCAATTTTCAAGATGGCTACCGGTCACTGGCGGCCATCTTGGATTTCGGATCATCGTCAATGTTGAGAGGTTTCTTCCCCAGTCCTAGTCAAACCACTCCATGAAGTTTCAAAATGATCCGATAAAGGGTAACGGAGATATCATCCGAAAATCAATTTTCAAGATGGCCGCCAGTGGCTGGCGGCCATCTTGGATTTCGGTTCATCGTCAATTTCGATAGGTTTCTTCCCAAGACCTAGTCCAACCACCCTATGAAGTTTCGTAAACTTAATGTAAAATATTAACAAAGATTATACTGTGACCTTTGACCCATAACCTTGATGTCATGACCGCTTTATCAGTGGGCTGCTTCCACTCAATGTATATCACCATGTACCCAAATTTCCTTCCAATTGGATCAGGCATTGCTGAGATATAAGGCAATAACTTTTGTTTAATGCAAAAACTTAACAAAGATTATACTGTGACCTTTGACCCCCATAACCTTGACCGCATGATGTCTGCATCAGCATGCTGCTTCCTTTTGATGTATATCACCATGTACCAAAGTTTGGTTCCAATTGGATCAGGCATTGCTAAGATTAAAGGCAATAACTTTTGTTTAACGCAAAAACTTAAAGTTAAAATTTTAACAAAGATTATACTGTAACTTTTGACCCCTGTAACCTTGACCTCATGGCCTTTTTATCGGCGGGCTGCTTCCTTTTGATGTATATTACTATGCACCCAAGTTTGGTTCCAATTGGATCAGGTATTGCTGAGATATAAACTTAACTTAAAAGTTTATGTCGCCGCCGCCAGAAAAGTGATACCTATGTTTCGATCCTGCTTCGCAGATGAGACAAAAATAGACCTAAAAATATAACAACTATTCCAAGACTAAAACTGTGCAAAAAGTAGGTAAAATTCCCAAAAATCGATGCAGATGATATGCCTGCATGGTTGCTATAGAATGGCTTTGTAAAATTTCCTTGAAATCAGAAGTCATTATTGCGTAGTATGTTCAATAAGCATTCTGTAACTATTGCTTTGCAATACATGCCCCCTACCTGGTGATATAAATCCTTAGAGATTGATAGTAAAAAACCCCATTAAAAATTGATAGAAGCAGCTGAAACTCGAACTTGATCTGTAACTTCTTATAACAAAGCAATAGTTTCAGTTATATATAGTGAAGAGAACAAAAGAGTGCGGAAAGCTGCTATGTTTGTATTTCTTAAGTCGAAAGGGGCATAACCCCATCAAAAAGTGACGCATACACTTGAAACTCAAACTTGGCCTGTAAGTTCTCATAACCAAGCAATGTACAAATTCTCAGTAGGATATCCTGAAAGACTGTGAAAGAAAGTGCAGAAAACAAATATTTTTCGTATTTCATAAGTCGAAAGGGGGCATAACTCGATGAAAAATTGACAAAAATGTCTGAAACTCGAACTTGCTCCTTACACTAAAGCGATGTACCAATTTTCCCTTAAACATCTTGAAGACGTGTGAAAAAAAGTGAGGAAAGCTGATATTTTTGTATTCATTAAGTTGAAAGACGGCATAACTCCATCAAAAATCGACGCATACAACCGAAACTCGAACTTGGTCTGTAACTTCTCATAACAATGCAATATACCAATTCTCAGTTGAATACCTTGAAAGACAGCGAAAAAGTGTGGAAAACCAACTGCGACAGACGGAGTGCAAACTACACCCCACACAGCCCCCTCCCCCCTCCCTTGCGGGTTTGTCTGTTGTTTTATTAACCACTATAAAAACATATTTACCGTTCAATCACTACTTGCTAAATCAACTAATCTGCATCTAGCCACCAGAATAAGATTTTTATGCTTGCTTACTTTCCTCCCCATGCCTATTCCTATTAATATATACCCTCAACTCGGCTAGTGGGCGAGTACACCACCAGTATATAACCTGGTATAGACTGGCACCAGTCTGTACTCACTCCCTGGTGATGCCTGTCACTATGCACGCCTGTGCATTGGAGCCCAAATAGGAAACAGATTCACTTTTCTAAATTTAAGTGCCAAATATTACAAACAGATTCTCAAATCATTCCCACACGGGGTGGTTGAGGCCGGGTCGTAGTGATTGAACGGTAAGTATGTTTTTATAGCGGTTAATAAAACAACAGACCAACCCGCAAGGGGGGGTCTATGGGGGGGGGGGGTTGTTATTACACCACAAAAACATCCATTACCGTTCAATCACTACTTGCTAAAACCAGTAGATTTGGTCAGTGCCCCACTTAAACCATTGGTGTGTGGGGATATGAGAATCTAAAAACAATGATAAAAATTAAACAAATCATATCCAAATGTTAATAACATAACATAAAAGTACACTTTAATCAATCACTCCATGATTATCAAATAAGGAAAACTTTAAACATAAGGAAATAAACAAAATCAAATAAACCTCTCACCATTTCTCACAGACGCACAGTCTTAACGAAAATGGTGGGATGTGCTTGGTAAATGATCTGCCTTTTTAGTTAAAATCGTGATATTACGAAAAAAGAAGGCCGCTGCACTCTGATCCTTTAAATAAAATGAGGCAAAAGTGGACTCAGATTTCCAGCCTGCGACCTGCATGACTTCATCTAAAGAAGAGCCAGCGAAAAGATCAAAGGAGGTAGTCATTCCCCTAACATCGTGAGCTTTTATGAGAAAGATTAACTTGTTCAGGAGAAGCAATCTCGTAACAAAGTTTGATGGGCTCACAAATCCATCTAGCAATCGTAGCCTTACAGACTTGTCTGGCTAAATCCTTCGCATAAGGGACCCATAAATGGGACAGATCAGACCTTTTAAAATCGGTTCGTTGCTTGTAAACTTTTAATGCCCTGACAGGACACCAATCTTTGTCAGAAGGTGAGAAAGAAGATAACAATTTTTAAATGATCGGTTTAGCAGGGAAGCGGTTAGGCTGCGTTTTCGATAAAAAGTCCCTTCTGGGATATAAGACTAAACTGTCCCCAGATTAGGGTTGCACGATTATTCACTTTTCATAATCGCGATCATTTATGAAAAATAATCGCGATCATACGATTAATCATGAACTATATTAACTACGTCAATGCTGCTTAGAGGACGTTATTATGCTACTGCAGATTGTAAGATTATGGGTTAGGCACATGGGTATATATACATGGACAGAATACCCCTGTTGCTGATTGCAAACAAAGGAATGTATCAAGATTTTTCTAGC
>JAVVLW010001229.1:0-15000 GCA_034401795.1 Chaetoderma sp. LZ-2023a
TTTCGTCGGTCATCGTAGTGTGTCGGTAAATAGGAAGCATTTAAGAAAGCTCACGGATGATGATGTTAGACTATCGCAGGTAAGCAGCGATGATGTAATCAGGTAACATTGTGATATTGAGTGAACTTTTTGGATCAACTTTTGCAGTTTATATGCAGACGTTATAGTTTAAGCAATCAGAAATCTTGCCTTGACGTTAAAACGATGTTCAAGAGGAAAGTCTTAATGTTTTAATAGCTCAATTGGGTTAAAACATCAAAGTATTTGATTACCGAATGTTCATTTGCAGGCCAAGAAAAGACTATTTTTGAAAATTTACCACTGGAATGACTGGCTCTGTTATCGAGCCAAGGCCAGTCAGTCTATTGGTAAAGTTTAAAAAAATTATCTCATGGCCTGCAAATGCACAGTCCCTGAGACCACATGACCAGCTTCATCATAAAATGGTAAATAAGTTGAAGCCTGTCTCACGGCATAGATGAACTAGGTAAGTACATAGGGCTGCAAATTTCAGGATTTGGGAAATATGCAATATATCATATAATTTATTATGTACATTGTCCATTCCAATTCGCTCTCAACAAGCAGATTTGTTAGAATCTCAGGAAAATGAGATGTTTAGTTAATGTATAGCGGTGCTTTCTGTTTCCACAGAGATCATATGACTATGCTCGCTATCAGCCAGCAGATTTGTTGGAATCCCAGGAGGCTGAGATGTTAGCAAGTTTCAAGAGACAGCAGGATATGGAAGATGATCAATGTAGGGACCATATCGCCATGGTGATGAAACAAGTGAAAGGTCAAGAATCCCCGATCACGAGTGATGAAGAAGAGACAAGCTCCAGTACATGGAAAGTGCCGGTGAGTCTTGGTTTGGCACATGATGGTGGGAACATCCTGGGAACATTGAACCCTCAAGGACCAGAAATGACAAACTTATTTATGGTTATGTAGAGAATATTACGTTCAATATTTTGAAACTAAATTTACTGGGAAATTTGCTGTATATGGCATAAACTAATTCAAGTCAAATTTAGTTTCAAAATATTCAACGGCTTTCCTATTTAACTGTCTTGGAGTTGAGACACTAGAATTCTAATGGTTAACCCTTTGAAACTTGAAAATATTTTGAAATTACTTTATTGTTGCTGCTTATGATTCCAGGCAATTTGGTGTCAAAATATTCATCGGCTTTCCTGTATAGCTGCCTTGAAATTGAGACATTAAAATCTCACGGATTAAAGAATTAAATTGTTGTTTGTTTGGAATAGATAATCAAACTAAAATTTTGAAAGTGTTTAGATACGAGGACCTGAAATTTTTCACATCAAGAGTATACTTACCTCCCTAATACTTTTGATATTGCTAAATATCGGCTTTCACTCAATAAAACACTCAGATTAAAAACAGTTAGGTGCCCCTACTGGGAAGGGAGTCAGAGGTAGTCCGGCAGATGCTCGCCCCACCACCGCGCATGCGCCGACTACTACTTCCTCTTTGCTCATTTATTGGCTAAGGGTTACATGCGGTTTTGTGCTACTCTACATTTTCTGCGCGTTTACCTTGTTTTTCACTTATTTGACGGTTGTTGTACGTTCGTGTCATGTCGGAAAGAGAGGACTCACCTTTGGAAGGAGCTGGATCTCTTTATCAGGTGATTTCTTTGATATTCTAGCGTGTTTTGTCCCGGTATAATGTGTTTCCGGGACTCGCGCTTACCGTGATTAGCGCCTATTTGAGTTGGTTTTTTACAACATGGTGCTTCATAAGTCTCATTTCTCTTTGTGTTTTTGTCCACAGGTATCACGTAGAAGCTTTGATGGACTTCTCGGCACAAGAGGATATGTTTCTCTCCACCACGGTTCCATTTCCTACTAATACTGTTAGGTTATCTAACCAAAAAATCTATGTTCAGTGAGTTGGAGGCTTGTTATAAAGGTCTTCTCGCTTTGCCCTCTTGATCCAATTCCTTCCCCTTCGGTGGAGAGAGTGTAGAGGCGTACTATGGTGGAGTTCTCCGGTACATCACGTTGGATGGTTTGTCTGTACAAGGTGTCAGGTATCTAATTATTGATAAACAAAAGGGGAGATAATTTCCTTTTTTGCCAATGCTAGAATTGGAAGGAGTTATCTCTGTATATCTGATTGTTGTGTACTCGAAATGCCAATTCAACTGGAATGTTCCGGTTACTTATACAATTCGTTCTTGCACTTGGTGCTTGTTGCGGATCGATTATTTTTGTCACGGGATTGATGACGTCATAATCGGCCTTGGCCTTTATTAACATTTAACGTTTTGTCCAACGCTGGTTCTTCTTGACTTGCGATCTTTAGGATCCTGTCCCTCTCTTTTTAGTTGGTTTTGAGTTCGCTAACCTTAACTATCTTGCTCATTGTCCTTGTCCTTTGTCCTGTTTCAGAGACCTGGTTGCCCGTCCTGCGGGAGGTTTCTGAAGAATAGATTCGTACCGCACTTGTGCTTCAGCTGCAGTCCCTGTGGACCGTTGCTGAAGTGCGATGTATGTAAGCAGTGGGGGGGAGATCTAATGTCTGATTTTCTCTCATTGCAGGCGAGGGAGAAGGTGATGGAGGAAGAGAGGAAGAAGAAGAAGGAGGGTAGTAAGAAGGGTAAGAAGAAGGCCTCATCCGCGGTGGATATGGAGGCCTTCAGGTCCGAAATGTTGGGAGAGATGCAGAGGACAATAAAGGAGTTGGTCCCAGAGTTGCTTCGCAGCATGCTTCCTGGGCCAGCTCCTTTGTTGTCCTCGGCATCTGCTTCCGAGCAGGTGATCCCCGCCTCTGAATCCGGTCTCTTTAGGTCCGGTCCGTTTGTGGATTCAGAGGTGGCCCCTTTGTTGGGGGCAGTCCAAGACCCTGGCAGCAGGCATGGCGCCGCGCCGAGGGGCCGTGGACAACGGTTGTTGCTGGGACCCGCGGTCTGCTCATCAGACCCCGGGTATCCGCGCGCAGAAGGTGTCAAGGCCTCCTATGGCACCTTTCCTGGCCAGTCCGGGTTAGCTCTCTTTGCTGACCCGGAGTCTAATCTTTCTGGCCAGGAGGAAGAGGATCTCCTGCTAGGGTCGCCTTCTGAGGACGTGGACATGGAATACGACGTCTGTGCACCCCTCGCGGGGGATACAGGCGACGTGTTCCGTGGTTCTACTCTCGCAGGAGTAGATTTCACGGTCCAGAAGGTGTCCCTGGGCGGTGCTGTTGACCACGGATACCGCATACCTCGGCTTGCCGATGGTGTCGCTGGTGCTGGCCAGGGCCGCGGTAGGGCGGTGTTTACCCCACGCTCTGCCACGGCGCCTGCTCCTGGTCAAGCCGCGGAGTTCAGTTCTCTCGGGCCCGCATGCTTTTCCGGGCTTGCCAGGGGTATCAGCTTATCCGCCGTCGACGTCAACTGCGGGTGCTCTGGAGGAAGACGAAGGCCCTCGTCTAGTAGAGCGCTCGCAGTTAGCCACGGAGGAGGATTGGTCGGACGCTTGCCAGTGGCTGGTAAGTGTTCGGCCCGATCTACCCGTGGAGCTGCCGGCTAGCCAGCGTGACCATAGGCCGTGGTTAGCTGGTAGGCCGGCGGCTACCGCTATGCGATCTCTGCCGCTGGCTGAGCATGTCGTGGACATGTTCGAAGCGGCGGAGGCGTCCATTAAGGTTAATGGACGTCTCGTGAAGGCCCCTCGCGAGGTGGCGAAGCGTTGCCGCATCGTGCCCCTGGACTACCAGCGGTACGGTGTGGTGCCAAAGCCAAGCGTGGATGATCGCGCGGCTTTAGGCGAAGATGCGCGGCCGGGCTCCCGTTCTGACACGGGAGTCTTGTGCTCGAACGCGTTGCGTTCGGCGAATGCCGCGCTGCGTGATGCGGAGGAGAGTGGGAGGGCGTCGATTGCCGCTCTGTCCCACGTCTCCCAGCTGCTACAGGGGGTGGTAGCGGCCTCCGCATCACGCCAGCCAAGCCCGGTAACAGTCCAGAGAGCCATCCAGGATGGTATCAACCTGGCTTTGGACTGTTTGACGCGGGCGGTGACCAGAAGTGTCCGGGCGAGGCGCACGTTTGCCCTTGACAATCTGTGCCCGTCCCAGGACCTGTATAATAGGCTGCTGCGGACGCCTATGACAGGTCCTGGTCTCTTTGGAGGTGAGGGATGCAGGCACCTCCAGGAGACGGTCACTCTGGTTAACAACCAGAGGGCACTGCGTGAACAATTTGAGGTGCTCCGGCGGGAGCGTGTTCGCGCGGCACCCCCTGCGTATCGTCCTCTGCAGGCTCGAGGTGGTGCTGGCCAGGTCAGAGGCCAGCCACCGTCGCAACGTAGGCCTAGGCCACGTGCGATTCGGCCAGCAGCGAGGGGGGCGCAGGCTCCCCAGCCGCACCCAGCCAGACAGCCGCCCGCGCACCGTGGTGCGCGCGGCGCTGGGCGGGGCGCGCAGGGATCTGGTCGCGGCAATCGGGCCTGATGGGCTGGTTACCGCGGTGAGAACCACTCCGGTGTTTCACGCCGAGAGGACAGTGCCACTCTTGCACTCCTTATGTCCGCCTCTATCCCTAGGTGGACTGGTGGGCGGCCGTTTGGCCGGCCACTTGCCAGAGTGGAAGCGGTTGACTCAGGACCGTTTAGTCTTGCGATGGCTTTCAGTCGGGTATCGTCCCGACTGGATGACAGGCCCGCCATCGCGACTGTCTCTCGCGCCGATCTGGACTCCGATTCCACGGGATCCGGATCAGAGGTTGTGTATAGAGGAGGAAATAAGTTCCCTCATACTAAAAGAAGCCATTCAGCCGGCACAGAGGTGCCCGGGCTTCTATTCAACCCTCTTCTTAGTGAAGAAAAACACCGGAGGGTGGAGGCCGATTCTCAACCTCAAGCCTTTGAACAAGTTCATAGAGACGCCCAGTTTCAAGATGGAGACTGTGCGCTCGGTATTGGCGGGGTTGGAGCGAGGAATGTGGACCGCTTCCATAGATTTGAAGGATGCGTATTTCCACATTCCCATAGAGAGGAGTTTCCGTCACTTCCTGAGATTCGCATTTCAGGGCAGGCAGTGGGAATTCAGGGTGTTACCCTTCGGGATTTCCATGGCTCCTCGGGTCTTCACCCGTGTGGTTCTCGCGATCACTGCATACCTCCGCAGGAGAAGCATAGCAGTCCACACGTACATAGACGACTGGCTGTTGAAAGCACACACCCGGGAATCGTTGTCAGCCAATCTGGAGATTGTTTTGAAAACTCTCTCGGACTTGGGCTGGATGATCAATTTCCCGAAATCAGAGCTAACTCCATCCCAGAAGTTTGTTTACCTGGGCATGTTCTTCGATCTGGAGACGGGGTATGTGTACCCCACTCAGGAGAGGGTTCAAATACTCATCTCGGTAATACAGTCGGTGTGCGACAGTCGTCATGTCCTGGCACGGGTTTACTTGAGAATGCTGGGCTTGATGGTTTCTTTGGAACCAGTCATTCCGCAGGCCGCCTTGCGCAGGCGCCCGATCCAGTTGTTTCTCATGACACAGTGGACCCAGAGTTCGGGTTCGCTGGACTCGAGTGTGTCAGTGTTGGCGCCTCTGGTTCACCACTTGCAATGGTGGTTAGATACAGAGAATCTCTTGCCGGGGGTTTTGCTGACCCCTCCCCACCCTCAGGTGACTCTGTATACAGATGCATCGATGGAGGGGTGGGGAGCTTGTCTGGAAGAGTCCACAGTATCAGGGCTTTGGGATCTGGATCAGTCCAAGGAACATATCAATCTACTAGAGCTAAGAGCAGTAGTCCTGGGCCTGGAACATTTCTTAAAGAATGTTCAGGGCAAGATTGTTCTGATTCGTTCAGACAACTCGACAGTAGTGACTTACATAAACCGCCAGGGCGGAACGAAGTCGCCCAGTCTCTGTATGATGACATGGAAACTGCTTTGTTGGTGCCTGGATCATGGGATCACCTTGAAAGCAGTTCATATTCCGGGGAGGTTAAATCTGCTAGCAGACTCATTGAGCCGAAGGATGAGTGTTTTACCCACGGAATGGCAACTAAATCAATGTGTGGCGGATCGTCTGTTCGACCATTGGGGGAAACCCAACATAGATTTGTTCGCAACGAAGAAGAATGCGAAGATGACGACGTACGTCTCTCCGATTCCAGACCCAAGCGCTTTCGCAACAGATGCGTTAGCTATCAGCTGGGTGGGAATGTATGCATACGCATTCCCCCCAGCAATCCTGATTCCAAAGGTGCTTCAGAAAATCAGGCAGCAGGAGTGCCAAGTGCTTCTGATCGCCCCGGATTGGCCAAGCCGATCGTGGTATACGGATCTGCTGGACCTTCTGGTCTGCAATCCGGTTCCGCTGCCTCTGATGGACGACCTTATCTTCCAGGGCAAGGCCCTTCACGACAATCCGTCAATGTTCCGATTGACTGCGTGGATGTTGTCAAGGAATCTAGAATTAAGGAGGGCTTTTCTGAGCAAGCGGCCATGTTTATGGCCAAAGCCAGGAGGGGGTCAACCTCCAGAGCATATAATTATAAAATCAACAGATTTGCAGAGTGGTGCTCAAAAAGATGTATTGATCCAATGGAATCATCTATTCAGGTAGTGGCTGATTTCCTCTGTCACCTATATGATGCCTATAGCCTCAAGCCTAACTCTATTGCTGGTTATAAATCAGCTTTAATGACTGTTATCCCTTGCTTGGCTAATAGGAGGAGTGATGAAGTAAGTACATTAAATGTATTAATTAAAGGCATGGGCAATCTAAGACCAAGGAATCCTCCACTGATTCCGTCTTGGAGTTTATCACTGGTGCTCCAGGTACTAGGTGATAAGCCTTTTGAACCACTTAGTTCCATTTCTATGAAAATGTTAACTCTTAAAACTGTATTTTTAATTGCTGCGGCCTCGGCGAGGCGTAGGAGTGAGATTCACGCCTTATCAGCCGAGGTTGACCGTTTTGTGGTTACAGGGGAAGGCCTTAAGCTTCTACCTAGGATTAATTTCTTGTCTAAAAATAAGTCATTGAAATATCCAGGTCAGCCTATTTTTTTGCCATCTTTAACTAGATATGATCCTGGTTCTAAAGTATGGTGTCCCGTCCGGGCGCTGCTCCGGTACAGACAGCGTACTTCGGAGTGGCGTACCGACCTATCAGCTTTATGGTTGTCATATATTGAACCCCATGGTAGGGCGTCTAAGGACACCATTTCTAGGTGGATTGTGGAATGTATTCAATTTTGTCACAAATCCGCCACCGGGCGACAGGTTGACGTGGCCAAGGCTCACAGTGTCCGCGGTGTCGTGGCATCCACTGCCCTGTTTAGTGGGGTCCCTGTGGATGATATTATGTCAGTGGCTCAGTGGCACTGTGAGTCAAGTTTTACAGACCATTACCTCCGTGACACCTCTAACCCTCTCGCCTTGTCGATTTTGAAACAATAACCGCTTTATGTTTGTGAAGAGTGCTTCCGCATTGCTTATATACTTCGCCATTCAGCGACGGTGACAACCACTTGTCGGGACTGTATCATGCTTCTCTACTGGAATCGTGATGACAGCTTCCTAGTACAACAAGGTCAGTCTTGTTCATGTGTTGTTCATTGTTTTGTATTGTCACGTTACCCAGTGTTATTAATATGGTGATGGTTTATGTGGGTTGTGGTTCTTTAGAGAGAGTATACGAAAATGGAGCCTTTTCGTCTCTGTCCTATAGTACTTGGCACTAGTACGAAGAGAGCGTGTAGGACATTGAGGTCATTTAATCTTCCTCCCAAGGGTGGGGGGGGAGCGCATATGACAAATCGGTCATCTCTCAGGCATCGGTTGTGTTATCCGATGGTTTATCAAATCCTGACTGTGTTTTCACACAGTTTCAGACGTCATAAGTGCCTTAAACGCTTGAAAGAGTATAGGGAAGAGCTGGTCTTTTGACCTCGCCTCCCTCCCGCCAGATTCACTTTCGAATTCTGGCAATATCAAAAGTATTAGGGAGGTAAGTATACTCTTGATGTGAAATAAACGAAATCTAGGATTTCTTTTTTCACGAGAGAGTTGATACTTACCTCCCTAGATACGGACCCGGCCTCTCCGCCCCACAGAGGCTCGGTCTTCAGGCTCTTGGTAGTTGCATGTGTTAGCCAATAAATGAGCCAGAGGAAGTAGTAGTCGGCGCATGCGCGGTGGTGGGGCGAGCATCCGCCGGACTACCTCTGACTCCCTGCCCAGTAGGGGCACCTAACTGTTTTTAATCTGAGTGTTTTATTGAGTGAAAGCCGATATTTAGCAATATCAAAAGTATTAGGGAGGTAAGTATCAACTCTCTCGTGAAAAAAGAAATCCTAGATTTCGTTTAATTTATCATGGCACCCCACAATTCATAATTGGTACTTGATTTTACCATGTAATTTTAGCGTTGATGAGAAAATCTGCATGTAACCTCCAGATTTCATGGTGCTAGGGACCCCGGAACTGAAATAGATGCCATGGGAAACATTGCTCCCAGCTAAGTTTGATAAAGATCTCTCCAATAGTACTTGAGTTATCGCATTATACTAACGATCTTTTGACCCTTTAATGGTCATGTCCAGCTTCTGCAGTGGTCTTGAGAAATGTCCATTTACACGCCAAGGGAAGAGTATATTTGAAAATTTACAACTGAAATGACTGGATTGATAACAGAGTCAGTCATTCCAGCGGTAAATTTTCTAAAATAGACTTCTCTTGGCCTGTAAATCGACATTCACTAATCAAAGATTTCAATTTTATTGACCAATCTTAACTGTTAAAGGGCTAAGATGTAATGAACAATTGCTGGACTCTCAAGTGTAAGAAATGAAGTGATTATGTACTCTAGATAGCTGTGAAGCATGCAGCTTCATCAAAGATTTGAGAATTATACTTATGCTAGATTTAACCCACACCTAAAACAAGGTCTGCTTGAATTCAGCAAAACCATTGTCAAAATGGACAAAATCTATTCTCTGCCTCAGGTTACAATTATACAAGCTTGATTCAGACTTCAACAGGAAAGGCTCATGTGATATTTTCTTCTCATTTTAGGAATTTTTTGAGAATCCTGCATTTCGTCCCGATGGTTTAAAATTGTATCCAACACTCGTAATTAGAGGAACAGGTATGCCAGTAGAAAGATTTTATCTACCATCGCCACTTAAACATGGTAACGGGAAGAGGGTATTGTGATCGGGTCTGCATGCGTGTGTGCATACGTGTGTGCGTGTGTGTGACTGGCTACCTGCCTGCTTGCATGTGTCTTGAGCTGTGTCTAAAAACAAATTTGGCTCAAATTTTAAAACAATAACGGGATTTGCTGTGTAACAGTATTTCCAGACTTTGGCTGTGATCTGGATAAAAGAACCTGGATCTTGATTGGATCACATTCTGCCCCATATTTTATTTTCAAAACAAGTATACAGGAAAACTGTTGAATATTTTGAAATTAATTTGATTGGAAGCCTAAGGTAGCAACGGCTTCCAGTAGAATTAATTTCAAAATATTCAACAGAATAAGTGTTAAATCGTGAAGAATTAGCTTTTTCAGGATTTGTCGGTGAAAGGGTTAAGACAATGGGAAAATTTAAATTTAGTTTTCTCGGGAACCACTTGGCTGATTTTAATTATATTTGGCAGGAGGCATCCTTAGGGCATAGAGATCCAAATTTATTCAAATAAAGTTGATCGGCCAATTTGGCCGGTGGCCATCTTGTATTTTGTCAGGTTTTTAGAAACGTAGAGATCCAAGTTTGTTTAAGCGAAACCGATCAGGCAATTTGGTCGGCGACCATCTTGGATTTTGCCCAATTTTTTGAAATGTCTTAAAAAAATTTCTCTGAAACCGCATGCGGGATCGATTCAAGACTGATGAAAGATCATCTAGGGCAAGAGCTGAACCAAGGTTGTTCTCTGGAACTTGATTGGTCCAATGCGTCAGCAGCCATATTGGATGACCTAGCTTTCGTGAAAATTACTTCTCCAGAGTCGCTTAGCGGATCGGGCCGATTTGGTCTTGTTTAGTCTTTTGGGTACGCTGATTACAAATTTGTCACAATCGAAACAATTGGATAAACTAGTTCGCAGTTGGTGGCCATCTTGGATGATTTTGCCCAGCTGAATACTCCAATAGTAAAGCAAGGGGACCGATTTTAACCAAATTTGGTAGGATACATCCTTATTCTTGTGGCAATGGAGGAATCCAGTTTTTGCTATGCCCCGCCCATCTTTAGCCAAGATCCACCCACACTTTGTCTGTGTTAGGATCGATTGATCCCTGACTATCAATTTTCAGAAAACTACAGGTAAGCTTTTGAATATTTAAAAAAAATTTTGACTGGGTGACATTGCTCCCTATGCAACAGCATCCAATCAAATTAGTTTCAAAATATTCAACAGCGTGTTTATGTACAATTCGTACAACGTTTAGTCAGTCATCAGTTAAGCGGTCATGATGAACTTAGCTACATCATGATGATGTATTTGATTATGATGTCATACTACACGTCATGTAGTTGATTATGATGTCATGATTGATGGATAAACTGGAATTCTTCATTCTGGCCAAAACCATAGAGTTCTACTTATAGGCGATGATGATCTTTCTAATTGAAATGCATATCTACCAGGTGAGCGATACAGGCTCTCTTGGTTAATGCTAAAATTTGTTCAAGAAAATCTCAATTTTCTAAATAGAAAATGTCTATTTGTCTACCAAGAGAATAATTATTAAAATTAACCACTAGAATGAATGGCCTGCTTATCGAGCCAGTTATTACAGTATTGAATTTTCATTGGTCTTCTCTTGGTCCACAAATTGACATTCCTCAAGAGCATGTCAGAAGCCGTTTCAGGCTGGCTTGGTTAACAATGGTTTAGAAGATTACACACCCTATCTTTATGTAGGTTTGTATGAACTGTGGAAGACTGGACGCTATAAGAGTTATCCTCCAGATGTTCTGATTGACCTTGTCGCTAGAATACTGGCTCTGGTGCCACCATGGACTAGACTATACAGAGTTCAAAGGTCGGTCTCTTGTGACTGTTAGTAGTGGCACAATGCTTTAGTATCACATGAATAGGCGTGCATTAATAAGTTTTATGGTAATCTTTACTCTGGTGCTGAAGAAAGTCAGTTCATAGATGTACAATACAGCCCATAAATAAGTTATGAGGGAACTTTATTGGTCTAATGCTTTACGGCCATCTTGGATGACCTAGTTTTTGTGAAAACAACTGTAGAACCGCTGAATGGATCGGGCCGAATTTGGGAGATATGATTAGGGATGAAGGGCCATTAAAATTTGTTCAAGTCAAGTTAAAGCTAGGATTCCATTAACGCGTATGCTTATGCGTATCCATATGCGTATGTGTATCCGAATGAGTGATTCCATTTGTACATAGGCGTATGCGTATGCGTATCCGAAAGTAGTGATTTTATTCAATCAATTGGACTACTACTACTACTACTACTACTACTACTACTACTACTACTACTACTACTACTACTACTACTACTACTACTACTACTACAACCGCTGCCACCACTGCTGCTGTTGTTACTACTACTATTACTACTACTACTACTACTACTACTACTACTACTACTACTACTATTACCACCGCCGCCACCACCACTGCTGCTGTTGTTACTATTATTGTTACTACTACTACTACTACTACTACCGCCGATGCCCCCGCCGCCGCCACCACTGCTGCTGTTGTTACTACTACTACTACTACTACTACTACTACTACTACTACTACTACCACTACTATTATTACTACTACTACTACTACTACTACTACTACTACTACTACTACTACTACTACTACTACTAATATTACCACCGCCGCCGCCACCACTGCTGCTGTTGTTACTATTATTGTTACTACTACTACTACTACTACTACTACCGCCGATGCCCCCGCCGCCGCCACCACTGCTGCTGTTGTTACTACTACTACTACTACTACTACTACTACTACTACTACTACTACTACTACTACTACTACTACCACTACTACCACTACTATTATTACTACTACTACTACTACTACTACTACTACTACTACTACTACTACTACTACTACTACTACTACTACTACTACTACTACTACTACTACTACTAGTATGAATATTTTCTAAAATATTCTATCAGCCTTTCAGTGAATTTCACATTCCAGTGCGCTTACTATGAATTTAACTTACATATTGGAACACATGTACAGAATAGTGCCGATTTGGGGAAAGCCCATGAATGACGTAATGAAAACATCATTTTCAAGGAATCCCACATCCGAATGCTCTCCGTATCCGAATAAAATCGCTACATTTAGCGGTCGGATACGGACAGGTTTCGCATACGCATACGGACATATGGAATCATACTATCTGGTAATGGGAGCGAAAAAATTTCAGATATGCATACGCGTTAATGGAATCCTAGCTTTATGCGTAAAAAAACATGTCTGCTGTGTTCTTGTTTACATTTCTGGTCAACTGCTTAGGGTTCTACTTCGAGTTGATGGCCTTTCCAGTTGAAATGTCTATGCTCCAGGTAAGCGGTACAGGCCCCTTAGGCCTCTTGTTACTGGAATGGCTGGCTCAATGTTAAATTTTCAAAGATCACTACAGAGGCCAGTTTTAGTTACCATGACCACTAAAGGGTTAATGCAGTATTTTTCTTTGTTCTTTGAAAGTTTTATGTCATAAGTATGCATCTGTAAGCAGCATGGCCTGAATAAAGCGAACTGAAGATGAGTGTTTAACCCTGTAATGGTCAGGCCGGACAAAACCGGCCTCTGCAGCGGTCTTGAAGAATACGTATGACAATTTACCACTGGAATGATTGGCTCGGTAACTGAGCCAGTCATTCCAGTGGTAAATTTTCAAAAATAGTCTTCTCTTGGTTTGCAAATAGACATTCAATAAGAAAATATTTAAATTTTTTTACAAATGTAGTCATTAAATGGTTAAAACCTCGATCAGTCAATAGACTAATTTGGATATCGGGTTTTAAATATGACCAGCTCACGCCTCTGTTTTATGTATAGGGATATTCCAATGCCGCTTGTAACTTCTGGTGTTGAGCATGGCAATCTTCGTGAGTTGGCTCTTGCCAGGATGAGAGATCTCGGCACACAGTGTCGTGATGTCAGAACTAGAGAGGTCGGCATTCAGGAAATACACCACAAAGTTAAACCTTACGAAGTGAGTATTGAAGTTTTGCATTCATATTAACATGATATATTATAGTATTGGTTTAAAGCGGTTAGGAAAATTAGTGTTTCATCTTGTTTCAGTTAAAATTATCAGTTATTTGATTTAATTTTAATCTAACACCAACAAGAGCAGCCAGGAATTGAAATTCCCACCTTTCACCTCAAGAGTATACTTACCACCCTGATACTTCATGATATTTCCTAAATATCGACCTAGCTTCAATAATACTCAGAATTAAAAAGAAACCGCCCCCACTGGGCAGGTTACACAACTGACAGTCCAGCGGCTGTGCAGCCCAAACTAGCACATGCGCGGGGCTGACTCATTCTCTTCTTAAAATATTGACCTGCCATTGCAACACGCTTTTTAGCCTTGCTTTTGCTTTCTGTCTTTTTTAAGCTTTGAGTTTGGTTTGCAACTTGTTTGACTGTTATATTAGTATGTCTGATGCTGCCAAGTCGCCAGAGGATGCTCCCGGTCCTAGCCATCAGGTGTACTTTAGTAAATTTATTGATAAAAGATTTGCGTGTTGTCTTGGATGGTATTTCCGGGATTCGCGCTATCTCGTGGATACGTCTTTATTAGGCTAGCTCTTATGGGGGAGGCCTATCTATTAGCTAACGCATATTGTGCTTTATATTTCAGACACATGAGCTGATATTTGAAGGGTATCCTTTTATTTAAACAATATTTATACTTGGTTTCTGGGTCCTTCTATTTTATTATGAGTTTGCTGAGTCTCCCCCAACCACAGGGTTTTTGGACTCAGGATCAGGTATTCCTGTGTTGTTTATCAGACTTCACTCGTCCTCAGAAGTCATCTTATGAGGTTATTTAGGAGAGAGAAAAAATTTCAGTCATTTTTTTATTTCTAAATATTTTAGAAGTTTTTTGACTGAGTGTTGGGTTATTTATCTCTCTTGATGGTTTGTATAGGTTCATTGTGTTTATAAAGTTCAATTACTAGTGAGTCTGTGTTTAGAGCTGTGAAGTCTAAAAAAGTTTGCCTCTCAAGTATTCACGTTCAAATTCTTATGTTTCCCTTGTCTTCTTAAAGAAGTATAACAAGGTTTTAGGATTTGTTTACTTTTTGTCAGGCCTATAGTTTTTTCTATGGGCCTGGCTTATTTTCCATTTGATGGTCAAAAGTTTTCCTTAAGGATCTTATTAGCCTTCTGCAATTGGTTTTTTGGTTCGTCATAACTAAAAACTAATTGTTTCCGTTTGTGTCTTTTCAGAGGGTTATTGAGAACAAATGCCCTTCCTGCCACCGTTTTGTGAAGGCCCGCTTTTTCCCTCATGACTGCACTAGGTGCAGTACGTGCGGGCATTTTCTAAATTGCCATGTGTGTGAGTCATGGCCGGTGGAGGTTTTAACTGATTTTTTAAATCAGCAGGTAAAGGACCGGGTGGCAGACGAGAAGAGGCATCTGGAAAAGGAGTGTGGTAAGAAGAGGAAGGCGTCCATGCCAGACATGGAGGCCTTCCGTCTTGAAATGATGGGAGGAATGAAGAAGACGATCACGGATCTTGTCCCGGAGTTGCTTCGCAGCTTGCTTCCCGGGTCAAGTTCGTCATTGTCTTGTCTTCATTTGCTCCGGGACAGAGTGTTCCCGTCTCTGGGTCTGGTTCTCTTAGCAAACCAGTTTTCGTTATAGACCCAGAGATGGCTCCCGGGCGCTCGCTTATTGAGTGGTTTAGAGCAGCCTACGGCTAGGGGTATCAGCGCCTCATGCAATATCCCTCCTGCCCACGCCGAGGTTGATCCCTTTTCAAGC
>JAVVLW010001230.1:0-25000 GCA_034401795.1 Chaetoderma sp. LZ-2023a
GATTTGCATGCAGATTATATCCGGATTATGGTTCTTGCCTGTATTAAGGTTTATTAAATGACATTTACACCATTGAAGAGGATGGGCGATTTGAATAAAACTTCAGAGATTTGTTCTATGCGATGCTTAAGACTAGCCCACATCAAAAGGAAATCGACTTTGAAATTTTTTCTGGATTTTTCATTGTTTGAACTCTGATTATGATCTAATTATCTCTGAGATGAGTGAAATACATTTTTTTACCCTGACATTCGCACAGGTGAATGACGTGACAGTCTGGATCTATGCCTGACTGGCGCCTTTGATTTTGTACTAGTAACTAAATCCAAGTTGCTCATTTAATTGTCTCACTTCTTTGTGTATGTCAGTTATCTTGTCATCGTGCTCCTTTACTACGTCATAAATTCCCATCAATGTGTCCAGTTTTGGCATTTATTGTAGTCGTCTGGTGTTTCAAATTACCTACTCCATTCAGAATCGTGTTGCATTGGATAAGTGCGGTTTAGGCAACTGTTCATCTTCACAATATAAACACAGCCACATGATATGCTCACTGCTCGTTTGTAGTAATTTAGAGGCATTTGCTGACATGCGGACACATTCTGCATGATACCACCGTCCGCATTTGTCACATGGTATTCCCTTTTGATTTTCTCATGCTTTCGCACGCTGAACAGTCTTTGCCATAGTATCATCTTTACTATTAACAATCTTCACACTGATATAGTTTTACCTTTTGGTGGTGTATTTGTTTTAGCCATTCTTATGTAGCTGGTAATTTATAAACAGTTTTTGTCGACTTTTAAGTTTCCAGATTTGGAATTCCAGAATTAGTTAATCCTCGCTACAAACAGGTGAAATATGCTAGTAGTTTGCTATGGTCACCATTTTGAAATTTAAGCATCAGTAGCAAAAGATAAATTTGAGCATTTGCTGTGTAACTCTTTTCTTTTCTATCATTAAAATGTCACATGCTCCCGATAGACAGATACTTTCACCACATATTAACCATATTTCATAACTTATTTCTAACTTTTATACTCTAATTTGTACTATAAATTGCTCAGCGATTGAAAGGCACATCTACACTTTTCACGCATGTGCACACATGTCACTGAAATATAGACGATTTCAAGTACATTTAATCGAAACAGTCAAGCTCATCCAGGATCTATATAATATTGATAGACTACTTTTTCGAGCCATCCAGTATTACACAGACCAGTGGTCATAAGTTCAAGCTCAACATAGAACTCAGTAACAAAAACATCCGCAACCACTGCTTTACTAGTAGAGTGGTACCACAATGAAATTCAATGCTAGTTACAAAACCTAAGAAACAACAGTCGAATTATTCAAGAGCAAACTAGATAGTTACTACAAAGAAAGAACATTTGAATTTGACTGAAGAGGCTATGCATATTCTTGCCAATGCAGTTGACTGATCTTGGAGTAGCCTGTGTATAGGCAAGAACATGCTTGGTAGCGATTCCAATTTGATTCCAATTATCGGTACATTGGTCTCTGCTTTCCACGTCCGCACTTTTGTGGTAGCATGAAGAGAAACTAGCTTAGAGAAGGAGACTCAGATACCGATTCAAACAGAAAATGAAAACAGAGGCAATACGACCAACTACGGCCTCCACAAGTCAAGATTTAACCAAATGCTAGGCGCAGCAGGCTGTAACCAGGAGTGCAGGTGGCACACCACAGCTAATGCGAGGAACAAGCCGTTGACTGTAATCAGGTCCTAAGTAATCAATCATCTGTAAATGAAAAACCTATCTACCAATAACTATGCGACAAATTCATCCGCATCAAGTTACTGAAATCCAGGCAATGTCACAAACCACTTGGTCCCATTCTGTTTCGGTGAAACGTATCAAGAAAATAAAATGAAAGGCCTGGGTTAAGGGCAGAACAAGCGGTTTGTCAGCAGATTATGTCCTACATGACAGCAAGATGTAGAGAGTTAGACAAACTATGCAAAAAGCCTAGGCTGACTATGAAGATGCATTAATTAAACGTGTCAAAGATGATGCCAAACCATTTTACAACTACTGCAAACACTTTCCTCGATCATCACCGACAATAGGCACACTAGAGTCGAAAAGGGTCAGAATTACCGACAATCGTTAGAAAGCCAATCTACTAAATGACTGTATCAGTACTCGAAAGCAAGACAGATGCACCATGCTCTCTCCCACCGGTTATAGATGATTTGAACAGCAAATTATACAGTTTATCTATCTCCATTGACCAAGTAAGAACTAAAATGAATAATCTAAAGAAGAACAATGCAGCGGGGTTGTATGCTAGTCATGTAATTGTTCTCTGTGAAGTTCTAGTGATCCCTCTGGCAAATATTTTCAAACAGTCTACTATCAGGCACCATTCCACAAAAGTGGAGAGATGTAAACGTGACCCCATTCTTCAAGAAAGGATCTAGACTTTCTCCAAACAATTACCGACCAGTTCCTTTTACCAGCCAAGTATGCATACTCATGGAACGTCTCGTACTCGATGCGTTATGGGAACATATTGGCAACAACAATATTATCTCATGTAACCAGCACGGCTTCCAGAAAAGGTGTTGTTGTGCAACCCAGCTAATTGAATGCATGTCAGACTGGCTCTTCGTGTATGACCACAATGAACAAACCTACACTATATACCTAGCTTCAGCAAGGCCTTCGACACCGTACCACATACACGTCTTGCCCACAAATTCAACAACCTAGGAATTAATGGACACGTCCTGCAGTGGATTAAATCTCTCCTGGCTTCTAGGCGGCAATGTGTGAATCTCAGAAATTGTTGACTGGACACCTATCACCAGCAGTGTACCACAAGCATAAATACAGGGTCCAGTGCTCTTCCTCTTGTTTGTGAACGACTTATCTGATTCAATTCAATCCACTGCCAAGCTAATGGCCGATGACACAAAACTCTACCATACCATCCAGAGGCCAAGCGATTGTCAGATCCTCCAACAAGATTTAAACTCTCTCAGCATGGTCTCAGACATGGCTAATGAAGTTCAGTGCAGAGAAGTGCATCAGAATTAAATCATCCGTCGATTAATTGTACTCACTAAATGATCATTAACTAACTGAAGAAACTGAGCATAGAGATTTAGGAGTGATAGTTTAAAATACCTTAGAATCAACCACGCACATCACGAACATCACCAACAAAGCCAGACAAAAAATAGGCATGATCAAGAGATGCTTCAGAAACTGATCACCAACTATTGTCTCACCATCATACCAGCACTTGAGTATGGGTCCATAGTTTGGAACCCATATTTAGCCAAACTTAGAGAAAGTGCAGAATCTCTGTTTTAAACTAAGCAATCAGACACCGCGCATTACACTAGCAGATAGAATAAGACAGATAGATCTCACAGAAACCTACAAATACCTCAACAGGCATTATAATACGGATCTGTCAAGTCTATTCGAACAACCTCATATAGAGACCTACGTGGACACGCCCTTAAGATTTACAAACATAGATGCAACACAGAACTGGCCAAATACTTTTTTCCATCCAGAGTAGTAGAGGATTGGAATAAGCTACCAGGAGATGTCGTATATGCACCCACCGTGGAAGCATTCAAAAGAAGACTGAGAGCTGCGTCCTTAGATGAAGACAGTTAGACCATCAAGTATCAAGTACATAAAGCCTATCTGCACCACAGCATTTCCACAAAATAGCGCTAAAGTTTTAAATCTAATATCATTGATATATTGACGGTTTTGAGGAAACTTAATTAAGTGGCAGCTGTAAAATCAAACAAGAACAAACTAGATATCTACTTCAAAGAAAGAACGTTTGAATTGGAATTAACCCATACTATTACAAAATACATTGGCGAGGAAGAAGTCGGCAAAAGACTGGAACAGCTCTCAGTATCCGAATCACATGGCCCGGATGGGATACATCTATGGCTGTTGAAAGATATTAGCCAATTTATTGCCACGCCTCTGGCGTTACTGTTTAACAGGTCTCTGCGAGAGCGATCCCATCCTAGAGACTGAAAAAAAGGACAAATCACACGACTTTTCAAGAAAGGTAGTAGATCAGCAACATGCAACTATCGAACAGCCTGCCTGGCATCAGTAATATGTAAGATAATGGAATAGTTTGTCAGAAACGAGCTTCTCAAGCACATGTTTGGATCTAGGACAGACTCCACCACCTTCTCATCAACACTGTAGGCCAAGGCACCCTTATCGCACTACCCAAGCCAAACAAGCCACCTCCCCCCCCCCCCCCCCGGCAATCTGCAGCCCATTGTGCTCCTCAACAGCATACAGAAATTCATATCCAATGGTACTTTATGTTTAATCCGAGACAAGATCGAGGACTGCACCAGCTTCCTGAGTGGAAGAGCCTGCATGACCCAACTCCTAGATATACTAGATTTTTGCAGCCAAGTAGTAGACGAGGGACGAGTGGTAGACATAATTTATCTAGATTTCGCTAAAGCTTTCAACAACTGTACCCCACCAAAGACTGCTCAGCATACTGGCGAGTCACGTGATTGATGGTGATGTATTGGGATGGATACGAGAATTCGTTTGTGATAGAATGCAAAGGGCGATAGTCAATGGCTCCTCCTCAAGCTGGGTTCCAGTCTTCAGTGGTATCCCACAAGGCAGTGTACTAGAACCAGTACTTTTCATCTGTTTCATCAATGACATAGTTAACAGCATGATCAAAATGTGGGCAGATGACAGAACACTTTTCACGAACATATCCTACAAAGAAGACCATGCGAGACTTCATACAGATTTGAACAACCTGCGCTTCAATGCATCTAAATACAAAGTTATGCACGTGGGTAGTTCAAACAGTAAATCGCAATACAACATGAAAGACAATAACAAAATTATCACCCTGGAGGAAACTACCTTGATAAAGACATTGCCATGTAATTCGACAATACATTGAAATTCACCCAGCATGCCAAAACCGGAGTTAACAAAGCTAATAAACTCACCGGAATGATACGGAGAACCGTTGATATCTTGGACAAACATACATTGACCCTTTTGTTCAAAAGTCTTGTTAGGCCACACCTGAAATATGGGAATGTAATCTGGTTGCCGCTGTGCAAAAAAGACATTCTGTTAGGGCTGTACAGTCGATAATGAGCTGTGTAAGTAATTTGGAATCACTGCTTAAGGATCTCCAGGTAGAGTCTCATAGGTATGGTGTAATAAATGATGTGAGCTCCAGGAAATATTTGACTGTGATTAAAAAGGGCGTTGCACTTTAGTAGCATATGATAGTAATCTTCATTCTCTGTTTGACAGAGTAGACATGTTGGATCTACTTGATTTAGCTGAAATCTGGCGATATTATCCTGAACCAGGTAGGTGCCTGTTAGTAGTCTGACTTTAATACTATGTCGCTGGACATCCTTAACATCTGGATGAACAGTGGCTATAGTTTGATGCATTCTGCCAACCGATAGCCTTGGGAAGTGACAGTATGTCAGTGTAGCTTTCGTATGGCGTTGTTAAGTTAGTTTGTGTGTCCAATACATATTTACTGCTTTTTTACCATTTCTGTCAACTTGTTTTTGCTAAGGATGTGACTTTGTAAATGCAGAAGTTGTGGAAGGCTGTACTGCTGCACGATACCGTGGATATATATGAACAAACTATGAGAATTAACAGGCCGTATTAATGATTGTCATTCCATTATTCTGTTCAGCGCTGGATTTTTGCTTCTGATTATGTTTGATAGTAATGTGAGCTGCCGGATATGTATTTCAGTGGCAATTGTTCTGGCTCCAATCAGTAGGTATACAATACACTTTGCTGTACGAACCAGCAGGGACAGAGTCTTTCTCAACATTGAAATGTGAAATGCCTCCAAATCGGCTATATGCTTGTTGGAGGGAGTGAATACTTCAAGACCATATAGCAGTCATGGTAAGATGTACTTGATGTATATATGGTAGCAGATTCTTGGAGAAAGTTCAGTGCCTGTCACAGAGTAGAAGGTTCTACGAGCAAGTGAGATCTTTTCTTCAACATTGACCGAAACTTCATTTTTTGGTTTGAGAGAGAGAGAGAGAGTGGGGGGGGGGTAGGGGAGGGGGGAGGGAGGGAGAGAGAGAGACACAAATGTGTTGCTTTAGTTGTAATAGTTACATCCACCTTCCAGAGTTTCCAGCTGGGCAGATTATTACAATTCTTAGTGGTTGTTCGCTTATAGAGGATGTTTGTTTTCTCTGGATGAATGTTATATTTTTCTCTGGTGGCATATGTGTAAGCTTGATCTAGCATAAGCTGGAGCTCGTCTGGGGAATTACTACATAAAGTAAGTTCGTCTGCTATTGTTGGGCACCCAGTGTAGATGGAACCAATAGATGCCGCTGTTTGCTGATTCTGTAGCTGAATTAACAGGCTATTGATGTATGTTTTGTAGAGCCCTCTAGACATGCATTCAAGAGACTAAAGTAGCTAAACACTCAGAGCAGCAACTTCAGACAGGCCATAAGCTAGTACTCATGGACCAAAAACAGGCCACCTACCGTGGATTAGGCTTCGTAATCTGACCAAGAGTATTGAACGATGTCATTAGTTTTGGATACGTCGGTGATCGTGTTGCAGTTATCGACCTGGCTATACCAACGCAAAAGCGCACCACCACTAGATGTCGCATAGTCAATGCATATGGGCCAACTACCGAAAGGGCCAAAGAGAATCCAGCTATATTAGATTCCTTCTATGCAGAACTGAGCTCCGCCATTACTATCCCATCTAGATGGCAACTGTTCATGTGTGGCTATTTCAACTCCAAGCTGGTTAAACACTGCATTGCAAACAAAGGTTCAGGACTTAGCTCATGCATGGGAGCATATGGAGAGTGCACACGCAACAGCAATGGAGATGCACTGGTGGCATTCCTTAGTTCCAATGGCCTATTTGCCACAAATACAGCTTTCAAACACCCATGCCGCGACCGGACAACATAGACTGGACACATTGCTGATCACAAATCCCCAGAAGGTTCTAAGGCTACAAAAGCTGTCTTCAACCAAATAGATTTCATACTATGCAAGACAGCAGCAAAACCCCTACTTCGGGATGCTCGTTCCTATGGAGGCACAGACCTCAATTCTGACCATAAGCCAGTCATTACGCACCTCCATATGAACCAGCTCTACCTAATTCATAAACGTCATACCAGGCAAGAGGGTAGAGTCACCTACAGCTTACCAAAGTTCATCAGCGACACTGACACTCAAATGTCATACAAAAAGGCCCTCGGGGAGCAGATAGCTAACATCGACGTCAGCTCCAATCCAAACGAATCCCTAACCAAAATATTGATATCTATGGAATCATCAGCTACTAAAAAACAACAGAACTAGGTATACTGACGACCCTCTCTTAGTAAAACTGTCAGCAGAACAGAAAGCATTACGTCTGCTCATCTATCAAAGTGGACAAAGTAAATATCGCACCAGACTACGCGAGGAACGCAATAACATTCTGCGCCATATTAGCGAACGCTTAAAAGATCTTCCTATCCAACAAGCAGATGCCCGAGCAAATGAAATCACTGCCACGGGTAACTGCCACAAAATGTTTCGGGCAGCCCGAGCCCTGAGAGTTGCGGACTACACACCACCACTCACTGTACACAACTCTGAATGACCTTTTATCAGGACTGACCAGGGCAAGGCCGAGGCAATTCGAGACTGGTTCAAGGAAGAGTTCACTGACCACGAGGATGCGCCATTGCACCCATTCTCAGGAGACCACAGGGCATTACTAACATCAATTAATACAGCAGATGTTGAGAAGGCACTTAAAGCCCTGAAAAATGGATGTGCATCTGGACCTAATGGCATGAGCAATGAACTATTCAAATATGCAAGTGGCATTATCTCAAAACTGATCACGCACATACTCAATTCAGATTTATGCACCACCTTCCCATCAACCCTGTAGGCTAAGGCATCCTTATCGCGCTACCCAAGCCCAAGAAGCCATCTGCCCCCCACAACCCAGCCAATCTGCAGCCCATTGTGCTCCTTAACAGTATATGGAAAATCCTATCCAATGTTACTCTATGCCGCATCCGAGACAAGATCGACGACTTCACCGGATCATGTCAAAGTGGCTTCAAACGTGGACGCAGCTGCTCAGACATTGTATGGACTCAACGCATGCTTGTGTCGGTAGTCATGTCCAAACACTGGGCTTTCCACAAAATTGGCATTGACATGTCACGAGCCTTCGACACCATTAAGCGCTCAAAGATCATAGATGCACTACGCCAGGCCAGTTGCAATGAAGATGCGCTACGACTGCTTGCAGACACCAACATGAGAGTACGAGTCAAATCAGTGAAGTCTGTAGAGTTTGAGACATCAATCGGCTACCCACAGGGAGATGGTCTATCCCCATTGCTCTTCACCTGTTGCCTGGCTGATGCATTGAAATCCATGGGGGAAAACTCCACAAGACCAACCCCCTCCCCCCCCCCCCCCCGGGTCCAAAACTGGGCATACGACTAGAAATGGAATATGCCGACGATGTGGAACTTTATAGATGAGTAAAAGAAACCCCTTGACAAACTTCTCCCAATAGCTGCAAGCAAATTAAAAATTGAGAATCTCTCTTTGAATGAATCCAAAACAGAGTTCACCCACATATACCTATCTACAAAGCATGAAACTAAAGAAAATGACGATCCACTTCATGGCGGCGAACCATGGAGGAAAAGTAAAATCATGGGCTCACTGCTTTGCAGTACTGCTGACATGACTACACGCTGCATCATGGGGAACATAGCTTTCCAGTCCTTCTGGAAGCTATGGATTCGTAGATCAGAGATGCCCTTGGTAAAAAGACTACGTTTATACAAGGCAACCCACGTATCCTTGATGATGTATAACTGTAACACCTTGGCAGCTCCAAAGGCAGCTCTAGACAAACTTGACGCCGGCCACCGCAAACACATATGCATCATCACTGGACACTGATGACCAGAGAGCATAATTTTCAATAACGCACTATACAAGATGTGTAATACGCCGCTTCTGTCTGTAAAAGTTGCCCAGAAAAGATGGTCCATGTTTGGCCATGTGCTAAGGATGACAGAAGACACACCAGCACAGAGAGCTTTGGAATTTGCCCTACTCGGAGCCAGCAAATACAGAGCCAGGAGAGGACGTCATTGCATAAATCAGCTAAGCATGCTATGAGGTGACCTCAAGAAAGCAGGATTAGGTACACTCAAGTCAAGAATGGACCTGAGGAAGCTAAGGATTTTGGCTGAGGACAAGACACAGTGGGCGAAAGCGAAGAAGGACTGATTGCAGCTGTAGGATGTTTCTACTATTGCAGCCACATACATATACTTCCAGAGCCGTGCTGGAGTCAGAGTACAATAGGTGTAAAAAGCCTAGGATTGAATCATGGCAGATGCATCCACAGATAGTCCCATATGAATCGTCAGTGTGTCAGTATATCAGACATGTGAAAACTGGTCGGCCAAAACTTGACTTTTAGTCTTGGTGCGGTGGTCCAGTGGAAAGATGTCTGGTTGCTGATGCTATGCGGAGTTGCAGAATGGCGGTTCGATCCCCCGACCGGGAGATGGTGATCAACAAATTAAACTAACGGCTGCATGACTGTCGGCTAAGTTAGCACATGGAAATTGAAGCCGCATGTTGCCAGTGCGTCAATAAAATAAAAATACATACATACATACATACATACTTCATTGGAAGATATTGATTGTGGTTGTTGTTGGCTCTGTTCATATGATTGTCGAATGAGAAGTAGGTCTTTCTGAGTCTTATCAGAGCAGGTGGTATCAAAATGTGGTTCATTCGTTGGAATAGCAAGATTTATGTAATAATTAGCGAAGGCTCTACATTGTTCTTCCGGATTTGTGATGGTTGTGTCCCCTAGCTGAAGCATGGTTGTGGAAGAAGATCATCCTTTACTTCATCTGATAAGTTTATAGAAGTTATTGGTAGAGTAACTCTCCCTGATTTCAGCATAGAATCCTTTCCGCTGTTGGGCTTGCTCTGATCTCTGTTGTGACCTCGGTTTCTTTTTACAGCTTTCATTTCCTGAGAGATTGAAGGAAATTTCAATTTCCCTTTCTCCGAGATCTAACAATACTCACCATTCTGTTACTTCTGATACACAGCTGGCTTGACAGCTGGCTCTAGGACTATAGACTTAGAAAGCTTTACCGACTCCTTGGAACCGGGTACTCGGCTCCCAACTGCCGAGTACCCGTCTACCATAGAGCTCATATTGTTTGCATAGCCACCAAACAAGAGAAATCCATGGCTTTCCTCCGTGGGGCTGGGAGGCTGGGTCCGTAACAGAATGGTGAGTATTGTTAGATCTCGGAGAAAGGGAAATTGAAATTTCCTTCATTCTCCTTCGATCAATACTCACCATTCTGTTACTTCTGATATACACCAGATTTGGTCAGTAACCTGGTGGGAAGGGGCAAGCCATAAATGCTACTTTTGCCCCTTGGAGAAAGAGCTAGACTTAAACTTGACTAACGGAGACCTAAAAAGGACCGGCAAGTTAACGGAACCGAATCACATTCGCATCACTGGCACCCCCCCCCCCTTTTTCTCCAAAGAAAAGGGAGAGAACTCACGAACATGCATCTCGCCTGAAAACACAAATATGCCAAGAGGGTTAACTGCTCTTTGCATATATTAGCCTGGGAATGAGCATGAATATATGAGATGAATGATCATGATATATAGACATAATATAAAACACTCTCAATCGTGAATTACCTCATGATATTTGGAATTCAGACCAGGAGCCTCCAACCATTCACTTGTCCGGCCATCAGGGACACAATCTGGTTGATATCCTCTTGCTCGACCATGTCTGCTTCTTAATTCTCTCCTACTAATGCCAAAAAAGGAAGAAGAGCAGCGCGGTCATATAGCTATCGTCTCAAAACAGCTAAAGCGAGAGGAATGGCGAAGTCTGACACATCCCTCATATAGTAATCTGTGAAAGAGGACTCACAGTGCCATTGTGCGACAGCCATGATGTCCTTAAATGGAACACCATTGTAAAGGGCGGAAGAGGCGGCTATTCCTCTAACATCGTGCCCTTGCGTCTTGCACTTGGTGCCCAGTCGTAATCTCATGGGTAGTCTGAATGCATTCGACTACCCAACGAAAGATAAAATCCACGGATGCGGCGCCATATGGCTCCTCATGGCAGATCCATAGATGTCTATCATTCGACCGTAACGAGTCTGTCCGTTTTGTACTTAGTCAAAGCACGGACTGGGCACCACCCACTGGCATCACGATCAAACCTACTTAGTTTCGGTATAACGATCGGTTTGCCGGGATATCTCAAAGATCGAATCTTTGACATAAACTCTGCTCTTGGCAGTAGACGCAGACCCTCTCTGGAGACAATAAATCGGTCCCTCTCTGCTGAAAGTGCATGGATCACACTGCGCCTTCTAGCTGAGGAAGCTGCCAATAGAAAGACCGCCTTTAGATTCAAATGCTTTAGACTAGCCGAACGCAATGGTTCGAAAGGGTGCTTGGCCAGTACATTAAGCACTAAAGATAGACTCCAGGCTGGAATGACTACCGGTTGTCTCGGTTGGAGATTGCTCATTCCCTTCACCATCACACTCAACTGGGCCACCTCTGGACTATCCCTGTTGGCTAGAGAAGGGATAACTGATGCCAAAGCTGACTTGTATCCAGCAATTGTGACAGGAGCTAGTCCTGAAAAGAACAGCTCACAGAGAAAGTCTGCTATTTGCTGAATAGTGGAATGAAAGGTAAAAATACCCTTTTTCTCACACCAGTCTGCAAATCCGTTAACCTTGTTGTTATATGACTTGAAGGTTGACCTCCCTCTCGCAGCTGCGATGAAATCTGCAGCATGTCAAGAAAAGCCCTCCGACATGGAATGTTGTTTGACAACAACAACGCAGTCAATAACATTTCGGGACGCTAAAGTAGGAAGCGTCCCTCGGCCTGGGAGATTATGTTCGGAATCTCGGGTAACTGTACTGGATTTTCCACCCGCAGACCTCGAAGATCCGTGAACCACGCCCTGCTGGGCCAAATGGTGCTATAGCAGGACCAGGCATGGTCCCTCCCTGATCTTCACCAATATCTTCGGTAGAAGAATGGTGGGTGGGTACGCGTAAGCGTGCATCCCTCTCCAGCTTAACGCCAGAGCATCTGTATTGACGGCATTAGGATCTGTATCGGCGAGACATAAGTCATAATTTTAGCATTTTCCCATGTTGCCCCGATGCTCGAAGATTCTGTGAAGAACTGGAGGGTTGAGAGACCATTCTGTTGGCAGAATTCTCTGTCTGCGAGACAAAGCCTCAGCCAGAATGTTCAATCGCCCAGGAATATGAGATGCTTTAAAAAACAACCGAGTAATTCCTGCACCATTGAATCAAGTGCCACACTTAGATACATAGTGTGGGTGACTTGGTCTCGCCTTGGCGATTTCTGTATGATACTACTGTCGAGTTGTTAGACCGTATCAATATCGCCTTGCCCCTGACTTTTGGAAGAAACCTTTTCCAATGCCAGTTCCACTGCCATCATATCCAACAGATTGATATGCAGCTGGCTCTCTTGGAGAGTCCATGTGCCCGAGACCTGGTGTTCTCCCAGGTAGGGCCCCCAACCCTCCAGCGATGCATCCGTGTACACGGACAGCTGGGGTTGGGGTAGGTGCAGCGAAAAAACTCCTACTATGAGATTCTGACGCTTTTTCCCAACCTACAAGATGCGACATTATTGGCTCCAAAACTGGCACCAGTTTTGACAGGGGTTCTATTCTCTGTTTCCACAGAGACATCAGATACAACTGGATAGGTCTTCGCATACGAGCAGTGTACGGGTATACCTGCTACATGGAGACCATCATGCCCAGCATCTGAAGAAACCGCCTCGCCTGAATGTGGTTTCACAATCGAAACTCTTGAGCATGGCTAACAGAGACACCACTCTGGGCTCTGATGGGTAAACAACCCTGCCCTCCTCGAGATCGAATCGCATCCTTAAATAAACGAAATGTTGAGTGGTGTGTCAACTCAGATTTCTCCTTGTTGACTATCTAACCTAGATCTGAAAGCAACTTCAGATTCAGAGCAGTATCCACCTCTAACCTGGCTGATGATCAGCCAATCGTCTATGTAGGTGTGAAGCGCCACGTTCTCTTTATTGAGAAACGCTGTCACCACAAGGACCACTCTGGTGAAAACCCCTTGGAGCTGTCGACAGGCCGAATGGGAGGATTTAAACTCCCATACTAGATTCTGAAACGCAACTCTCAGAAACCTGTGACAACTCCCGTTCATAGGAATGTGGGAACATGCATCTCTCAGATCGATCGATACACACCACACCCCCTTCCTCAATCCTGCCATTACCGACCTCGAAGTCTCCATCTGAAACCGAGGCGTATGAATAAACCAATTCAATGGCCTGAGACTGAGTATGGGTCTCCATCCCCCTGTCTTCTTGGGGACAAGGAACATGTTTGAATAGAAGCCTGGAGTGTTCCAGTTTGCTGGTTTATTGCTCCCTTCAGAAGCAAACCTGACTCTTCGTTTTTAATAGCTTCTAACTTGTCTGGTCCCGTGAACGGGTGACCAGACAGGTGCCAAAGACAGATTCTGTGGTGGAAAGTCCCACCACTCTGGTCTGTACCCCTGGGATAACCATCCCAGGACCAGACTGTCTGACGTCACACCTCTCCAAACCTCGACGAAAACGCATGAGCCTTCCACCCACTATAGATGCCTCAACGCCTAATGGGGGTGTCTGGCTCGCGTATCCGCTCCACCCCCACCCCTCTCTTGACAAGAGAGAGAGAACCATATTGGTCTTGGCTTTGCCGGTCTAACTGGCACCGCTGTACATGTCGCACAGGTGCGGTCCAGGCAGATGCGAAGGGAGCCCTCGTACCCTTGGGTACGATCCGCTCCCTTCTGTCCGCCCTTTGAGGACTTACCTCTCCCCTTCCCCTTCCCGCCTCTCGGGCGATCAGGAGCAATACTGGGGAGGGTAGAGGCCCCCACAACCTTCTTGGCTTTCTTCGGCGAGGCGGCTGAGAAAACCCCGCAGAAAACAGAAGCAGGCCTATGCTTTAAGCTTTCAGCTTGCTTTTTCTCTGTTTCTTGAAGGTTGCCTGGTCAGCGGCCTGACTACAGTCAGATAAACCGCCAACAGATTCTGCACAATGCTGGCCGTGTCCTCCAAGATGGCCAGCGCATGGCCACCAAAGATGCTAAGGCCTGTCAGGGGCGTCCCAAGAAGACGCTCCCTGACGGCAGTAGCTGGACGCATATGGTCAAGGACCATCTGCCTCCTGGACATAGTTACACGCACCTGCACCCTTGCCAATGCGTCCATAGACAGCACCAGTCCGTCATTAACGCACGAAAGCGCCACAGGTGGCACAGGGTGGCCTGCACCCACTTCAGCCCACACCGACTGAAGAAGACGATAAGAGTGGTTCACAGCACTCAGTGCTGTCCTCACACACCCATCACACAGGGACAGGACTTCATTATGGTGTACCTGAGCTTTGTCCACCCGTGCCGGGGCGGGGCCACCTGCTCCAGCACTCTGAACACCCAGTACCCAGCGGTCATTCTCGGTGACCGACGGGACAACACCATACCTGTCGTATTCCCCCCGTGGAATACGACCCCTCGTCCGCACTTCCATGGAGGCCACAAGAAGCTGACCCTTGTTCATGCGTTGTTTGCTATAAATAGTATCAAGCAACACCATAAACCATGGATCCAGTCCAACAGACTGGATCAGGGCTGCGGGCAAGATCCCCGTCCTAATCGATGCACCGATGGACGGGGTACATCCTCCTCGGCCGTTGTTGAAACCATAGACGGGTCCACCCTGGCTAGCCAAGCCAGAGCCTCAGACCCGTCTCCGAGGAGGACACTCCCGTGAACACGTCACCTGTTGACATGTTCACGGCCCTACCAGCAACGGCCTCCCGGCTAGGAGCCATTGCTGATATGCCAGGAACTCTGGTACCGTACGGTTCTGCCGCCACCCCATGGAACACACCAGTCCATGGAGTAGGCCTGCACAGAAAACCTTGCGGACCCATAGCGGTTGAGGAACCATGGCCAAACACGGGCGCCAACGGCACCCCATGTCTGACCGCCGGACCAGGCGAGATAGGTGAGTACCATGCCTGGCCGGCCACATCCGTCACCGTGTTGGTTGGCAGCAAACCAACCATCACGGGACTGGTGCACGGTACCGGAGTGGCCTCAACCACGGGCGGAGCCGCTGCCCTGGCTTGCGCCAGGCCAGACAGATGGAGGACGGTTCCGTCAGGACGGAATCGCCCTCCATGCTCTCCACCCATGGCCTCACAGGCCGCAGCACCCTCTCCTCCTCGGCCTCCTCATCTTCAGACCCCTAAGAGTCGTTACTAGACAAGGAAAACCGTGGAGCCGTCCTGGAGGACGGCTCCCATGCCTGACGGACCGGCCACCGCTACTGGACCACCCAGAGGTGGCCGCGGAGAGACAGAACCCATCAGGACGGAGCCCGATGGGACTGCCAGGGGCCGTACGAAACGGCTCCCTCGGTGGCCAGTCCAGAACCCTGTCCAAGGACAGGGTCCAAATCAAACATGGGGAGAGACTGCCCTACAACTTTTGGCAGCAGGGACGACACCAGCGTGAGCAGAACGCTATGCAAAACACCTTGCCTAGCGGGACCAAACCACGCCGGCGGTGCTAACTCCGCCACCTGCGGTTGCAAATGTGGAACGCCCCCACGGGCCGCAACGGACACTCCACGATTTACTTTCGGACCGCCTGACCCCACGTCAGACCCTGCCAAGTCCTTCTGGCAAGGAACTTAAGCATCATATCGACCGACCACACAGCGCAAACGTTACACCTACTGTCAAGACTACAGTTAGTACAGTGGAAACAGACATGGTCCTTGCATAGAACCCGTACGATATGTGGCACTCGACACATGATGGCGGGGCTGGCTTGGCCTATAAAACCAAACCTACAATAAGCCAGCGGAACGAAACAAAAATGGAAGGCAGACAATTAATTTTCAAATATATTGACCATAAATTAACTGTCACCCTCCCGCACCCCACCCCGCAACGTTACAGCAAAGATCACATTGATTATGACGACAAGAACGAAGCGGGCAATAATACACCCATACACTGATCCTCAAGGATGTATAACGGAACCAGGAATCATATCGCATAGCATTCGGGGTATATTTACTAATAAATATAAATTATACTCCTAACGAAGGCCAAAACGATATGTGAAGAAACAACAAAATGTAAACAAACTGCTGTAGCACACGGTAAAACCGCAGACCACACATCTACATCAAGAATTTTGAAACCACTGATCATTGCAAACAGATCGTGATAACACGCAAAACTTGAAAATTCCAAAGTTTTCCTGGTACCAATTAAAGTACGCAGGACCCAGAATCAGATGCACGAATTAATGAAACATTTTCTTCACATAAACATCCGAGAAACATGGGTGTGACGGCACCCGCTCGGATCTTACGGAGAACGACGTCAGCCGATCATCATGTTAAAACACTGATAAGCCAAAACCTAATTTCATATCTGCCGATCGCCTGTTGGGGATTTAAAGGAAGGCGATCATCTGGCATATTTCGTTGTTAACACACGTCCCAGATTCTTTGGGGTTAGAAATTGGAACATGCGACACATACGAAATTTTAGAGACCTAAGTCTTTTAACTATGGAATAACATGGAAATATACGACCTGATATCATCGGAAGCGTCCATATTAATCCAACATATCCTTTTGAGAACGCACAAGCTATCACAATTAATCACAGTAAAAAGACTTAGGCTTAAACAATCTTAAGACTTTCCAACTGCAAAAAGCATGTATTCTCTTGTCGCTATGCAAACAAGAATGAGCTCTATGGTAGACGGGTACTCGGCAGTTGGGAGCCGAGTACCCGGTTCCAAGGAGTCGGTAAAGCTTTCTAAGTCTATAGTCCTAGAGCCAGCTGTATATCAGAAGTAACAGAATGGTGAGTATTGATCGAAGGGGAAAAGTGTTCTGGGCCCAGCTGATTATGTTCATGCCACATCTGTTTAACCTACAGGATTGGTCCGACAAGTGGTTGCTACGGTTTCACCCTGAGAAATGTAAAGTAATGACAGTTGGTAGAAGTAAGGGAGATGAGACAAGAGATTATTTTATAAGAGGTGACAGTGAAGAAAGGCCCAAGCATAGACTGATTAAGATCAACAAATAGAGAGATCTAGGTGCCACAGTGGATGGCCGGCTCTCATTCAAGGATCACATAAGTGAGAAGGTCAACAAGACAACAAAAATGATGGGGTTGATCTGGAAGACATTCACGCACCTAGACATGGAAACTTCCTATGGCTGTACAAGCCAATGGTCAGACGTCACCTTGAGTATGCTAATGCAGCGTAGCATCCACTATGTAAGAAAGCGATAGTTACAGTGGAGAATGTCCAAAGATGAGCCACAAAGCTGATACTAGAGTTAAGGGACCTTAGCTATGAAGAGCGTCTGGCGAAACTGAAGCTACTAACATTAACTTACCATAGACTGAGAGGCGACATGATTGAGGGCTATAAGATTCTGCAGGGGTTGTATGACAGAGATGTCAGTCCAGAGATCCCTCTCAGGGAGTCAACAACCATAGGGGGCATCACTTGAAGATCTTCAAGATAAGAGCAGGGACTAGCCTGAGACAGAACAGCTTCTGTATACTGATTGCAGAGCCATGGAACAGCCTACCTGAATCAGTAGTAAGTGCTCCGACAGTAAAGGCATTTGAAGCACAGCTGGACAGACATTGGAAGCAGCAAGAGATATAATGTACAATTTTGATGCGGGATTCTGAATCTACGCTTCGAGACACAGTGCATCAGTTATGTTAGAGAATTATGAAGGCGAGGATCTGGACATATAGGACAATCCTTTCGTCCAGTAACTATATGAGCTTACATGAGGTGAGGTTACTTGATATAGTTTCTTGCCCGGGACAGGATATTCTTAAAGACCAAGCACAATTGTAGCAAAAGTGGCTTTAATATACAAGATTGTGCAATAAATAATATAATAAAATGTTTTATTTTAAAATATTGCTCTGTTTTTACGTTGTATTTTGCAATTATGTGTTGTCTTCGAAAAAAACGAAATAGAAACGCTCTATATTGTATGACGTCATCGGAGGGACCTATCGCTATCGTGCGAGGCGCAGTGCGGATAAGTCGTTGTGACCCTGTTGCGTGATCGTGGATTGTTGTCAAATATGCCTAACCGTTGTGTGGCTTAAAGCTGCGGTAATACTGCAAACCAAACAAATGGAATTTCGCTGCATATTTTTCCGAACAAATACAATTTTTAGGCTAGGGTGCAGTGGGTAAATTCCATACAAAGAGAGCCGATTTCCGCGAACCCAAAGATGGCTCAGCACAACAGCCGTCGTCTGCTCTCTGCATTTCGGCGCAGATTGTTTTCGAGTAGAAGCACAGGTGGCTATACTGACTGGTTATTATATACATAATTTGGAATGCTTATATATACACCTGTGCAAAAGTTAAGCACAAGCAAAAACAATAGAACGTAGAAACATGATGGTACAACTAGGCTGCCATACTTTTTGTCCCCGCGTTAGCTGACATAATTCCAAGTACGAAATGCACATGCATGCATGACTTCACGCCGCTTGATGTCCGTGCGTGGCGGGAAACAGCACACGTGTTCAGTTATGTAAAAGTCCAGTTTGAGGTGTAGAACATTACATACAGATTTAGGCGACAAGATTAGGAATTTTGTGTTCATGACCGTGGTTTATTTGTACAGAGAGAATTAGCTCTTGATTGTGAACCGCTATGGCAAGACGAAGGTTAAGTGATCGTGTGAAATGGCAAATCATAGGCATGCATACCACTGGTATGTCATGCAGAGAGATTGGCAGACAGCTGAACATTAACCATACTGTAATCATGCGTTTGATTGCAAAACATGGGCAAACTAACGATGTGAAGGACAGGCCTAGATCTGGAAGACCGAAGAAGACTACTGCCCGTGATGATCGAGCCCTAGTACGCCTTGTTAGGAGATCTCCATTCACCAACAGCAGAGTGCTCAGCCAGCAATGGGAAACGCGCAATAGAGTGTCAATGTCTACCGTCAAAAGGAGACTGTATGCTGCTGGCATGAAAGCTAGGAGACCTGTCAGACATCCTCTCCTCACTGCACACCACAAAGAGGAGCGTCTGAGGTGGTGCAACGAAAGAAGACACTGGAACATGAGATCCTGGAGACGGGTACACTGGTCCGATGAAAGTCGGTTCGTGCTTCATGCCACGGATGGTCGAACTCGTGTATGGAGGTCCAGACGCACGGCGTACGACCAACGTAACATCATGGAAGAAGTTCCATTTGGTGGAGGTTCCGTTATGATATGGGGGTGCATCTCATTTGATTGTAAGCTGGATCTGTTGACTGTACCTGGAACACTAAATGGACAAAGATATCAAGATTCCATACTGGATAGAGTTGTGGTCCCTCATTTTGTAAATCATGCACCTGGAACCTACCCTATATTCATGGATGACAACGCCCGACCACATCGTGCTAGAGCTGTGCATGAATACCTCCGCCAGAATGCCATCGAAACCCTACCATGGCCAGCAAGGAGCCCTGACATGAACCCTATTGAGCATATCTGGGACATTCTGGGAAACATGGTGAGAAGGAGGGATCCTCCTGTGCAGAACCTACAGGAATTAACAGACGCACTCCATCTTGAATGGCAACGAATACCACAATGGCGTATCAGTCGGTTGGTGACCAGCATGAGACGTCATGTCCAGGCCGTCATCCAGGCACAAGGTGGATATACCCGGTATTAATAATGACAGTCTCAAACTCGTGCACAGATGTTAAACTTCGTTTTCAGACACCATTAATGACAATCTAGCCACGTGTGTCAACTGTAGGGCAATAGTTGTCAGTTGTGTCAACGTAACCATATTCAGGCCTCGTTTTCAAGTTCAAACAAAAACATACAGTGTTTCCCCACCATCATAATCAGCATTCCTCTAGTTGCATTATTACCTCTTGCACTAAGATGGATGGGTACATACATGTTTATGCTATTGCTTTCTTCATAGCACATGAATATACCCTCGCATGTGCGTAAAAATAGGGTGGTGCTTAACTTTTGCACAGGTGTATAGATTAATTATGAAAAAATGCGCACCCCTTTAGGCCTAAGAAAGGCCCTCCCCCACCCCTCCCACTTTCTTGCCAACAAAAACCGCAAGAATAAAAAAAATACTACTTGGCCTACTACTACTACTACTACTACTACTACTACTACTACTACTACTACTACTACTACTACTACTACTACTACTATTACTACTACTACCACTACTACTACTACTACTACTACTACTACTACTACTACTACTACTACTACTACTACCACCACTACTACTACTACTACTACTACTACTACTACTACTACTACTTACGCCCTTTGTCTAAATATAAGGCCGGGTAACGTCAAATCACGACATCAAGAATTATTAACAGCTGTCTAGCTAGTCTATCTAGTTCAAAACCAGTAATTTAGGTCAATCGTCTAGAGTCATTTGCAGCAGAGACATACATAGTACACCTATCTGTTTGCAATGCACTGTATGATGCAACACGGGTGTGAGGGGAGGGGGAGGGGCAAAATTATGCATTGTGACATATTAGTTGGAGAACACCAGAATTTAAACATATTGAATATTTTGAAAAATATTTGACTGGTAGCTGTTGCAGCAACAGGTTCCAGTAAACGTGTTTTTCAAAATAATCAACAGATTTCCTGTGCAGTGGTCATACTTCCACTCTTTTTTTTTCAGAGACCACTGACCTCTCTGTTAAGTAATAAAATATTACACTGATCATCAGTTTGAGTATGTCTGATCCTAATGAAATTGGTTGCTGCCAGGAAAAGTAGGCTTAACAACGGACAAGATAGAACCCCCACCCAACCCCCTTCAACACACGCATACACACACGCCATGCTTCACCAACAGTCCACACCACATACAGAATTAAAAAAACAAGATGCCCAAGGTGCTGTGGCGCTCACCTGGACCATTAGCATGTGAACCATTGGCATTTAAAGAGACATGATGGATAATTTTTGGAAAATCTAAGACTTTCACCCATAAAATTGATCAATCAAAATTCAGAATAGAAGTTCTGGATTCTACCATGATAGGGTCACTCTAGGCAAAGTTGGTTGAAATATGTCAAGCAGTTATATTTTTTTTTCATAAAATCTAAGATTGTGTTTTCACAAAAGTATATGTTTTATCATTTTGACAATTTCTGTTACATTTTTCATAAAATCAAAGATTTTCACCCCAAAGATTGAGGAATAAAATTTCTGAACTGTGGTTCTGGAGCCTACGACCATAGGGTCCTTCCAGCAAAATTTGGTTGAAATCGGCCAAGAGGTTAATGAGGAGTAGTGTTTGAAAGCAAAAGTTGACAGACACGGCGGATGGACGCCACAGCATAAGGAGATTTGCAATGTGGATGTGGCGCATCCTTGGTCACAAAGTGAGAAAAGTTTTACCTACATGTGTCATTTACTGAAAATAACACTAGCCTGTTACGACTGTTAGCCCAAGGCTAGTACAAATTGACAAGTGTGAATTATAATTTGTGACTGACCACACCTCGGTGGCCTAGTAATAATTTAATAGCTAAAGTAAACCATTTAATCGTCAAGGCAGTCAAAGACGTCATCTGAAGTGATCTTGAGGAATGTCTTTGTGCCGACCAAGAGGACTATTTTTAGATTACCGAACCAGTCATTACGGTGGTAAATTAAAAAGAAATAGTCTTGGAATCTGGGTCCCCAAATTGTCAACCAATGTATTATGAACAATTTTTAACAAATATAACTCATTTTACGCATCCCAATATATATATTAATTAAGTGTATTGTGCTCATTGCCTCATGATGAATAAATATACTAGATGCTGGTCAACCTTTCCATCATTAGCGCTTCCGCAGTGGTCTTGATAAATGTCCATTTACAAATCAAGGCTATTTTTGAAATTTCCCACTGGAATGACTGGTTCGTTGGTTACAAAACCAGTCTCTCCGCTGGTAAATTTTCAGAAGTAATCTCTTGGAGTCTTGGTCAACAAATGGACACACCAGTACACTGTTTATGGCTCAGTTCTCTCACCCCAATATATATTGTTGTCAATGGTGTGAATAAATATATAAAAAGATGCTACTGTTGCATCATTCTGTCATGTCTGTAGTTGCCTCGATAATGTCCATTTGCAGACCAACTAAAGACTATTGTTGAAAGTTTACCACTGGAATGACAGGTTAGATTACCAAAACAGTCATTTCATTGGTAAATCTTCAAAAGTAGTCTTCTTCTGGAATCTTGGTCAGCAAATTGACATACACTGTATATGACCCAGTTCGCTCTGGCAACCCCAATATGTATTGCTCTCAATAGCCTATACTAAAAGATGTTGCGATATTTCCATTAGTGTTTGTGTACCAGTAGTCCTCTTCATAAATGCCCATTTGCAAACCAAGAAGACTATTTTTGAAAATTTACCGCTGAGATAACTGGTTAGTTTATGGAACCAGTGATATCATTGGTAAATTGTCAAAAATAGTCATCTTAGTTTACAAATAAACATTAAATTTTTCATCTTTCGCCAACCATTTGCTAATCTGTGCCAATCCATGCTATCTAGACAAGTTTGTCTTTATTATCGGCCTAATATCATGGGCGTATATTTTGTCCTTGATTTCAAGTTGCACCTTGTCATTATTCACAACTTGTACAATTTATCACTCTGAAATATGAAGAAACGTATGAAATGAATAAACATGGAAAATAATTACATGAATAAATACTGCTGCATATTTCATTGACATAAGCTTCCCGTGTCTTAAAACTCTTAATTCCTTTCAATTTAAAACTGATTATAGCCAGGAAATAGAAAGTAACAACTGCGTTCTATGCGCATACTCGACGCCAATTGTTACATTGATTTTCTTGATTCATCTTGTTTCCGACATCATCATTTCAATCACTAAATTTATAATGTTAATTTGTGATGATGTTATCGAAATATACGGCATAAACTTTTATTAGCCACCTATATTATTCAGAAAGTAGATCAGACTGATCTAGTAATTATATGGATGGTAACTTTTGCCCAGAGGTACTCACTCACCCAGTTTCAAGTCAATAGCTCTAAGTATGGCCACATGTGCCACAATGGTAATATTGTTTCTCATTGAGCCCAATACTAGAGAAAATGAAAGATGTCAGAGAGGTACAATGAATCATTTTATTTAAATCAATGATTCTTTATAATAGGATAAAACATCTTGACAGGCACGCACACCCGAGTCATTGGCACCGACCTCATTTCTGATACTTGGTGGTCTCTGCAGAAAGTGAACCCAGGTGAAATTAAAGAGCGAATGAATGACTGACTGGTTTATGAGCAGCCAATCCGAACTCACTTTGTTATCCCCCCCCCCCCCCCGAAGTCCAAAGCACCACCTAATCATCTACTGTGTCCACACACACAGTGACACGTGTTGCACACTCACACCAACGGCTTGAAATGCTTGAAATAAATATATCACAATTTTATGAGCTAAATCACAATGCGTGTACAGTGTTAGTATTGACAATAATAATAATAATAATAATAATAATAATAATAATAATAATAATAATAATAACAAATAAATAATAATAATAGTAATAATAATAATAATAATAATAATAATAATAATAATAATAATAATAATAATAATAATGGTGACAATGAAGGTGATGATACTAAAGTTCTATCAATGGAGTGACAATGATAATGATAAGATCGATGGCAGTGGCAATGAGTGTGATGATGGTGATGACTGCATCTTACTATGATGATGAGTGACAATGCTGGTGATGACAACAGTGACATGATGAGAGTAACAATTATGGCGCTTACACTGTTGATTGTGACCGACAGGGCCGTATTTAGGGGGGGGCAAACGAGGCAAAAGCCCTGGGGCCCCCACAAGCAAGGGGCCCCCACAATTCCACAATTTAAAAATGAAAAAAAAATTATGCACTTTTTTGGAAGTTATAGGACATTTAAAGCAAACTTTATTAGTTTAGAACTCTTAATCATGCATTATAATTCTATTCTAATATTTGTGGGGCCCCAATTCTTGTTTGGTGTTCGGCAACAATGTTAATTACGAAAATTTGCAAAATAAAATAATTTTACAACGAAAGAAAGCGCCATAATTCACCCTAAAAGTAGACTCTTTGGCCATCTCAGAGCACCTAGATGTAAAAAAAATGTATGGGGGAGTACCCCCAGACCCCCCCCCCCCACTCATTCTTTGCCCCGGGGTCCCCACATATCTAAATACGGCCCTGGTGACCGATAATGACAGTAAAAAGGCTGATGGAGATAAAATTACCAATAACAGAGAGATACATTTCTAGCTATGCCGTGTCCATTTTAGATAAGCTCCACTCATGATTTGCCTGTGTTGGAATCGATCGAACCCTGAATTCCTAGAATACCATTATCAAGGTACCTACCTACACAGATAACCTCAGCTAACCTGATGAATATTTTGAAACTAATTTGACTGAGTGCTGTTTCTGCCATAGTCAGTGCACAGTCAAATTAGTTTCAAAATTTTCAATAGAATCAGCAGAATGATTATTAAATAGTACATCTATCAGACATACAATTTGTACACTTGACGGACTATTCCAGCTTCATGATGGAGTATTTATCTCAAATATGATTGTGACATCATCCTACATGTGATGTAATTGATTATGACGCCATGTA